>JASANF010015196.1:0-62889 GCA_030248245.1 Trissonchulus sp. WLG1_4
CGGGCTATAGTCGTTAGTTTGAACACGGTATGACTGAATTTTGCTGAGTGACTAAATTTTCCGTTTTCAACTAATTCCGTGTTATCAAGAGTACATAATAGTATCTCACACTAACTCTACAGAAGAAGAGTGAGATAGTCTGTAGCCTGCCTGTGTTATAGCGCAGTCAGATGCGATGGTCGTTTTCGCTCGTCGAATCAAACTGTTCTCTCCTAACTGAGTAATGCCTGTGCTGTGACTCCCATCAGCATTTAGGCATTGCAGCCGTTTCCGCCTTGTATTATGTACTCTTGGTGTTATTTAATGCTGAACTTTATATAGTTGCCGGAGTGTTAATGTGCAATGAGTGGCTTTTTGTTTTGCATAATACCCCATATTACACTGAATTTCAGCTGGTTTGTCTTTAAGGCCCTGTTTTTACTGGAGAAATAATAAATAAGAAATCAGCCAATCTGAATGTCGTCGATTTGTCGTCTGCTACTCCATTGAGTACTGAATGTTCGTATTTTGAGTGCTTCGTATTCATTTTGTAGCTCGAAATCGGGCCTAAAAGTTCTCAAGTTCTTCCACGCCCGTAGTTTCTCGCATTTTATATTCATCATGGCTGCTAAAATTCTCAGTTAATAAAATCTATATACATTTTTGACAAAGCGCCGGAACAAGATTTAAACTCAAGGGCTTGCATTTGAAGTATTATTTTATTATGAACGTCTGTATTTCAGTTTTAATGTATTATATATTTTATATATTTTTACATACTGTATTTTTGTTTGTTTCTGTTTCTGCTCAAAGAATCTGTAGTCACTGCTTTCAGTTCAGGATTTAAAAGGATTTGCTTGTATTAATAGTGATGTTATTCTGTTTCATCTGCATACTCGTCCTCGTGACATATACTGGGACCTGGTTCAGGCTTCATTGAGGCACACGCCACACAGGCTAGTGTAGCGTTTTTTCGAACACGTGATCGTATGAACTATGTAGTACAGAGTTTTTGATATTTTCAATTTTAGGCTGGGACTAAAGTTGAACACCTTTTGTGAATCGTAGCATAGATTAAGCCTAAGCCAAGGCCCACAACGAACGAGATCTTGTAATGAACCCTTTTTGTAAGATGCTTGTTACGGGCAAACGAACTTGACTAAAACACTAAAACAGTCACTTAAAACTGTTTGTAGAATTTCTTTTTGGATTGTGGTTATTTTGAATCGAATTGTACCCAAAAAGTTAATGCGTTAACGCCTAAAAATTATATCTTTTTTGCGTGATGGAAATTCGGTAATTTACTGTTTTGTTTGAATTAAAAGTAATATCAAGAGTACATAATGAGAAGAGTGTGACACTGGCCACGTTTGTGGCCTAGCAGCGCGGACATGCTGCGACCATTATCTCCCGAAAAAGGCCACAACTGTGGGGGGGTACCCCCCTACACGAATGAAGGCATAGCCCTCAACTGTGGGGGGGACCCCCCCACAAATGAAGGCATAGGTCTCGAACGTGGGGGGGACCCCCCCCCACAAATCAGGGTATACCTCAAAAATGGGCGGAGTTGCCAAATTAGCCAATCAGAGCTCTGGATTAGGACCAATAGCGTTTCATTTGGTCTGCAACTATGAAATTGGTCCGAAATTTACTCTGATTGGTCTGGACTCTCTCATTACACCAAAGATTAACTCCCCCAGCCCCAGGGTGCTACAAACAGAAGTTTCATGGGTACTGCCTTGGAGCCCCCGGGTAAAAGTGTGTCAACTTTTCGAATCGAAATTGATAGTTTGATGTCACATCGGATATTTTGGACCTATAACCGTGAATTTGAGGTGTAATGTATATTTTTGTCTGAGGCGCCAACTTTTTGCCACACACACACACACACAATTTTCTTTTTGGAAGCTCAAGGCATCCTAAAACATTCACAGTGTTTGTTGACGGACCCTCTATTTTAAGCAAGTATGTATTTCATGCAAAACACGGCCTATTGTAGAACAAGGGTTTTCTGTAGGTAATAAGTAAAGGACTCTATATTTTACACAAATAGGTATATTACCCTATAGTCTTAACGAAGCATCCACTAGTCTTGGCAGACACAAGGCGGACGGTCTTAGACAAACATGGAGCTCAGATTGGCGTTCAGGGACTGAAAAACTACCCATAATAACATCAAAATCTCCATTTCAAAAAACTAACCCTTTAGACCCCCATCGGTCAATTCAGGACGACCCTAGAGGAAAATGGTCCTCGAATTTGTGCGCAAGGGCTTAAATTACCCACAGGCACATCAAAACAACAATTCAAAAATCTGTTACCCTAAAGCCTGTTTCACACGATGGGGAAAACGCGTGGGGTGCCCCTTGGGGCACTCCATGGGGTGCCGCGTGGTGCCACATGACGCCCCATGGGGTGCCGTAAAGGGCACCATGTGGCACCCTGTGACACCCCATGGGGTTCCCCAAGGGGCACCCTGTGGCATCATGTGGCATCGTATGACACGACACCCCATAGGGCCCCCACTTGGGGAAAATCAGAATCGCTCGCCGTGCTTTTTTCCATGTGGTATTTCATGTGGTAGCCAATTAGTAAGCACTTTTGATGATCACGTGACTTTATACAAATGTTTGTATAACGATTTTAGGGCTCAAAAACTCAATCATTTGAGTTAATTCTTTCACATTTGGTTAGTCTATCACGGCTTATCAGAGTACATAACTCATGAAGTCAATCTAATTTAGCTACATAATTAAAATAATTTTTATAAATTCTTTCACGTAAGGCACATCACATAGTCGAAAAGCAATGTAAAACATTCGTAAATAATTAGTATTTTGACCGCTTACTCGCCTAAAAGTTCAAATTCCCGCGTGTTTATGCCCCATCATCTGAATAAGTTTCCCAGGGGAATCCGCGGGGTACTAACACACTGTGCCACATGATGTCCACATGGGGCGCCCCACGTGGGGATTTCCCACATTTTTCCACATCGTGTGAAACAGGATTCAGGGAGCACACAGGGGTCCAGCCTGTCCAGGGGGTCCCTGACAGGGTGACTGACTGGGTGCCGACCCCCCTCAGGGGGGGGGGGTGGATACCCTCCCCTACCCCCCCTATGTGCATCTATGCCTGTGGGGTTCAGGAAGGTCCTAGACAAAAAAACCCGAATAAAGACTCCATATTACCCCCAGAGACGAGTTTTGACGAAAATTGTTTTGACCCAAAAGTACCCAAGAGTCCTTCTAGGCACAACACCCAATGGGGCATTAAAAGAGTTCAGGGCGCTACAGCCAAAACTAAACTCCGTATTCGAAATCAGGGACTAATCAAAGGGAAAATCACACTTTGAAAAAGATCACTAGCGAATTTCGTGACAAACAATTTTGAGTTAACAAAGGAGTTAGATTCTAGTGTTTTTTAGCGAAAATAAATTTTTTAATTTTATTTATCAGCAAGGTGGGAGGCTAAAGTATTCGTGAGGAGGACCTCCGACCACGGGCGGTTCCAGGATTTCGAAAAGGGGGGGGGTGCAGCTTCGAAATTTTTTAGTTGTTATGGTTCGCAGTGTGACGCTATCAGTTTGAGTACACTGTGGCGTTAACAGTGACATTAAAACTACAATTGAGCACTAAGCAGTTGGCTGGCAGGGGTCTGGGGGCGGCACCCCCAGAGGCTGAGAAATTTTTAGATTTTCAAAAAAAGTTCATGTTACGGACCTAAATGTGTCGTGATATTTCAGTTCCGCATTATGTTGCGTTCCTTCGTAGTTTTTAACGTCTAAATAGATCTAGGTAGGATCAGATCTAGCAATTACACGCATTACCACTAAGCCACAAGGTTGTAGGGGCTTGGGGCTACAGTCCGCGGGAAAAAATTCGAGAATTTTTAGATTTTTAGGCCAAATCTGGTCAATTGGAGACGTACCTCAAATTCTTCTCCGCTGGCAATAAAAACCAAAGAGGGGGCCCTTGTGTAGAAATTCATTGGGAAAAAGCTTCGGGGGAATTTTTGGCTACGTCCTTGGACTACATTATGGAGGAGAGACCAGCCTTAAGCCACATGCAGCATCGACATGCCCTTCAGAGACTCCAGGTACTTTCCCATAGACTTGTGGCACCCATTTAGCGACGCCGTTAGATAAAGTGCTCAAGTGGTGCCGTTGTGGGCTGTACAGAAACACATGTATTGTAAACATGTCAATTTAGTCTCTTCTTGCTCAAAGAGATACTGTGAAACCTAGTGGGTGGGATTTGGACTAACTACAAACCTTTGGATTACATAGTCTGCAAGACCTAAAGGTAAAGCAACACAAGAAGTCATCAGAGTAGCGAATGTCCCCAGAAGCTAGCGAATTTTTGGTTTTTGGGAAAAATTTGTTGCATTGCGGCCGGCGCTTTTAGACATCTAGCTGCTGCACCCCCCCCCCCCCCTTTCGACCAAAAGGGGGGGTGCACACCCCCTGCACCCCCCCCTGGAATTGCCCCTGCCCCCGACCCTCCCCAAAGTTTCGGAGCATCCTTCCAGTAACCGCCAACAAAAACTCCATATGGTGTTTTCCTAACCTAAAAAGTAAAAACTAACACGAAAACGATAACAAAGTGTCGCAACCCCTTCTTTGCTGGGGTCTGCAACCATAAATGCACATAGGGGGGGTAAGGGGGGCATCCAACCCCCCCCCCCTCAGACACCGGGCACCCCTTCCTGAGCCCCGAACCCCCTTTCATTGCCGAAAAAGTGTGCTAAAAATGAGTATAAAATCTAAAAATGGCAAAAAAATACCGGCCGCAGCCAAAAGTGCCCAAAAACTGAGTAAAAAATCGCAAATGTGTAAACATTTTCCGACTTTTGCGGGAAATCATATCAAAACTAGCACCTCCCCCTTCTCCGCTAGGCCACCCCCCTCGCCGATTGCTCCCGTGCATCTCTGCCCACAACCCAACAACAAATTTAAAACTTACAGCTAAGAGCAGTGTAGTCGAATAGCGCCTAGCAGTAGAGCAAGAGCAGTATACAGGCAATGGTGGGCAGCCGAAACGCTATTGGTTCAAATCCAGAGCTCTTAATGGCTAATTTGGCGACTCCGCCCATTTTTTAGGTATACCCTGATTTGTGGGGGGGGGGTGCCCCCCCACATTTGAGGGTATACCCTGACTTGTGGGGGGGGGTCCCCCCACGTTTGAGACCTATGGTCTGATTTGTGGGGGGTCCCCCCCCCACAGTTGAGGGCTATGCCTTCATTCGTGTAGGGGGGTACCCCCCCACAGTTGTGGCCTTTTTCGGGAGATAATGGTCGCAGCATGTCCGCGGCGACCAAGCTGGTGTCCACAAGAGTGTCACACTCTTGTTATTATGGACTCTTGGTAATATTGAAGAATTAACTTGCGAAGTTTAGAATTACTGTTTATGCGTTCGCTTGCCCTCCGCTGACTATATAATACACAGTCAGTATTTTACTGTTGTCGTTGCATATAGCTACAACTAATATCTGGTAAAGGCTCCAAAAAGTACTACCTACATTTACATTATCTTTCAGTTTAGATCTGATTTAGAGACTATAATTATTATGTTTTCATGGTGACGACATTCAACAGTAGTCCTATTGTTGAATAATCGTTTAAATACACGAGCTACACTTCAATTCCTGCCTAT
Source organism: Trissonchulus sp. WLG1_4 (assembly GCA_030248245.1). Classification (NCBI taxonomy): domain Eukaryota; kingdom Metazoa; phylum Nematoda; class Enoplea; order Enoplida; family Ironidae; genus Trissonchulus; species Trissonchulus sp. WLG1_4. The sequence continues at coordinate 5,632 of JASANF010015196.1, forward strand.
TCATAGGTATGTATCTGGTTCAGCTAGCGTCAGTACATTTTGTGCCTTTGTCTTTCTAGTCCTAACCCTGCATTAGTCATCTTATTTTACAGTATTCCATAGTACGTGCCATTAGTCCTGTATATATGTACCTACGTGTGCATGTAGACCGATTTTAATCACAGAAGCAAGTTTTCACTCTACTCCAATTTGTGGCATTGTTCTGCAGTAACTAACATTATTTACTTTGACTGCGTTTACTTCTAAACCAAACTGGATCCGCGTACTTAGAATTTTAGAGCAGACTCGAACGTTTTAGACCCGACCATGTTTGTGTTTAAATTTCTGGCAGCGTCTTGATATATACTTTGCTTGTGTTCTGATGCATAATTTTTTCTGCCATATTTACATGTTTGTCAGTTGTGTTATGTTACATTAGATTTTAGTCATGACTTACTTGTAGCTTTAAGTCGCTTAACCTAATTTTGTAATATAGATAAAGTGTTCTATATCCTAAAACTGTTCTATTTCCTTAACTGGTGTGTAAATCATTCATTTGTATAAATCATGCTAAATGTGTGTACAAATCAGTAATAAATTTTTCGTGCCGTTTTGAAGTAGTAGTGTGTCTTATTTTAATAAAGTGGTCTTAACTGTGGATTTTTATGAGTGATTTTCTTGAGCGCAAATTTCCAACTAGCCGAGATCATTTTGGCGTGAGCATCCGACTAGCGATCTTGATTCTTTTAAGGCCAGTTTACACGAACGAACTTGCTCCGAACTTGCTGCGAACCTATGTAGTCCGGAGCAAGTTCGGAGCGAACTTTTGGGGCCAAGTGTAGTGTCCTACATTGCCAAATTTGGCCAACTTAATCAGTTGATGTATATACGTAGTTAGTTTTGTTTCGAAGAATTGTTAACTGTTCTGCCTAAATGTTAGATGATGAGAAATAAATGAATCTGAAAAGACATTAACAATTATTTTAATAAATTTTGAGCGTACATCCGGGGCACACCGTCCTGGTCTTGTGCTATTAGAAATGGTCAAGTTGTCCAGCTGACTTGGCGAACTTGGCCAACTTCAGTTGGCCAGCTTGGCCAACTTAAAAATTGCTAACTTGGCCAACTTGGCCAACTTAAAAATGGCTAACTTGGCCAAATCAACTTGGCCAACTTGGCCAACTTAAGTTGGCTAACTCAACTTGGCCAACTTGGCCAACTTAAGTTGGCTAACTCAACTTGGCCAACTTGGCCAACTTAAGTTGGCGAACTCAACTTGGCTAACTTAAGTTGGCCAACTTGGCCAACTTGAACATCCAATACTTTCACTATTTGAAATAAAGTCAAGTTCAAATCTCGAAGTTTACATTAAAATTTTCATTTTCATTAACTGACTAACTTGAAGAAGTTAAGTAGAGCATTAGAACTAGAGTTCTGCCACTAGCAAATTTTCCGGGCCGGGCCCGGGGGCCGGCCCGGCACAGACTTCAGCAAGTGATAAAATGCATTGTGTGTGCGTCTGAGTGTAGTATAAGTGCCTGCGCACTTGTAAAAATCAATATATATGCAACGCAGTCATTGTGCATACGTTGCTGAAGCTCGAGACGGCCCTGGGCTTGCGGATTTCTGGGCCCGGCGGTACCGTTATTTTAATAATGGAATTTATTTTTAATATTAATATTAATATAAATACAATTCGTAAAATATTTTTAATTTAATATTAATATAAATGCGATTCCTAAAATATTTTTAATTTAATATTAATATAAATAAACTTCTCATTTTATTTTTAATTTAATATTAATATAAATACGAAAATTTTCGATTTTTAATATTAATATTAATTTTAATATTAATATTTCCAAAATTATTGGTTTTAGCTAGCGCTAAAAACACAGACATTGCAAGCAAATGCAATAGTGTGCACCCTTGTCATAAACAGTATACTTCAGTGACGCTATAACGTTCTCGATGCACTCGCTTCACTTTTACGTTTCAACCTTACTTCATCCTTCGTCCCCTTGTCGCTCAACACTATCACAGTTCTACCACAATTCCTGTTTAGCTTTACAGGTGTGAAAACTTTGAAGTTCCTGCGTTTCTGTCTTTTTGTTATTGTGATTTGTCCTTGCCCTCTAAAACTGTCCCTAAGCTGCATGTCCTTGTGTTTGCTTGCTGTTTTGCGGTGACTGATTTTTACTCCAATGGAAAAGAAAATGACGTTGAAATAGTGGACAATCGCATGAGAAGCTAAAAGCAACACCACTAGAGGCGAAACAATAACACGGAGGGAGTTTGTTTTTATTTTAGTGACACCCACAACAATAATGCACGGAGGCAAGATTTGGCACCCCACGTAATAAATAGTGAATCCGGGCTATGAAACTTGGCTAGTTTACATACTCTAGTCAACTACATAACAAAATTCGCAGGTTTTTTCTGGAAGTTATGTTCTGTGTGTTAAGCATCCAAATGTTGGACAACTCCCACGCATGGACAACTCCTTAGGGCTACGACAAGGTTAGGGCCAAGTATATCTAAATCACTCGCAACTTATTGACAAGGAAATTTTTGATTAATGACACTGCTGAAGCAGGAGTCATTCATTCATCAAAACAAGGATACAAGTTGCCCTTAAAAAGGGCAGGGTTCCACCCCGGAGTATTAGTTTTTGTTCCCTCTGTCCAGCATTCAGTTTTGTTGACTACGCAGCTAGTCGATTTTACATTTACAGCTGTTGTATGTGCACGTAAGTGCCAACTGTTACTCAGAAATTTTAAAAGTTAGACATTGTGTGAAAAATTTTCAATTGATTCATTTTGATCAAAATTCGTTCCCGTTTTATAAACTACTCATTCGTTTCTCTCGTACCTAATCAAACTGGTCATTGTTTTCAAATACAGTGGAAGGTTACGTCTACGTGTCGACTGTCTTAAGCAAAGTGTAGCTGGCTGCTGGCATCAGTTATTATTACTTAAACTTGAAGCTTGATTAAACAAACAAGCAGGGTCGCAACGATGTTCGAAGGGGGGACCCTGTTGTAAATGAGAATTAGGGCCTGTGAGACTCGGGGGCTGTGGTGTAGTGGTTAGCATGCTTGACTTCGAAGCAGGCGGCCCGGGTTCGATTCCCGGCGCCTCCATTTCTTTTATTCTTTTATTCTTCTAAATTTGGGCCTCCTCTTTCTATTCAACACTTTGCAACTGCAAAAAATGTTTTTGCGCCTATGATTTAAAAAAAGGTAAAATTGAATTTTTCGGAACCCCTAGTCAAAAATTGGCAACAGCTTTGGTTTAAGTTTTTTTACATCTGCAACCGGCCTCCACTGGAACACAATCTGTGCAAATTTGAAGCAAATCGGAGATCCTAAAATTTTCACTTATACAGGTACTCCCTCTTATATAAATGGGGTTTTGAAATTTTGACTTGGATTGGATCACATCGCCACCCAAGCATCTGCATAGGAGCGGCACCTAAATTTCGTGCAAATCAACTCGACATCACTAATAATTAGATTTCTAGCAATTTCCAAAGTATAAATCTATAAAATAAAATTAAATGTTCAGTGTGACACAAAAAGACGATACATTTTGCTATATAAATTGAACACATACAAAAATAACCTAAAATTACAAAAAAGTACAATCATACAAATTAAAAAATATACATACGATGTATGAAATCAGAGCGAAATCGTAAAAATAACACCGCTGAAGGAACACTTAGAGATAATAATACTAGTCATAATGGTCTCACAGAAAGACACATTTTGTGTTAAAAACGAACACACTAACTACGCTGTATTTAAAATATTATTAAAAATGTATTAAAATTCATTTTTAATAATATAAATGCAGCGTGTCGGTTTCTGCACGGGCATATATACTTGTCCTGTTGCTGTTATATGCCCAACCATTATTAAAAAGACTATTAAAAATAAAGTGCTTTTTAATATTAATACGGCCAATTTATTTTTAATTTAATATTAATATAAATACGTTTCTTAAAATATTTTTAATATAATATTAATATAAATAAAATTCTCAATTTATTTTTAATTTAATATTAATATAAATGCGATTCCTAAAATATTTTTAATTTAATATTAATATAAATAAATTTCTCAAATTATTTTTAATTTAATATTAATAAAATTATTAATATTAAAAGTATTTTAAATACGGACTTTTAATATTAATATTAATTATTAAAATAACGGTACCCGGCGGGCCGCGCAAGGCCCGGGCCCGGGGCCCGCTACGGCCCGGCGGGCCGCGCGCGGCCCGGGGCCCGGAGTTTTACGGGCCGGGCCCCGGGCCGGGCCCATTTCTGAAAAATCTCTCCGGGCCCGGGCCGGCCCGGCCCGGGCCCGGCCCGCGGCCCGCTACAGGCCCGGGCAGAACTCTAATTAGAACTTGACTTCATTTCGAATAGTCAAAGTATCGGATGTTCAAGTTGGCCAAGTTGTCCAAGTTGATTTGGCCAACTTGAGTTGGCCAAGTTGAGTTGGCCAACTTCTGTTGGGCAAGTTGGCCAAGTTGATTTGGCCAACTTAAGTTGGCCAAGTTGGCCAAGTTGATTTGGCCAACTTAAGTTGGCCAAGTTGGCCAAGTTGATTTGGCCAACTTAAGTTGGCCAACTTAAGTTGGCCAAGTTGGCCAAGTTCAGTTGGCCAAGTTGGCCAAGTTGAGTTGGCCAACTTAAGTTGGCCAAGTTGATTTGGCCAACTTAAGTTGGCCAAGTTGGCCAACTGAATTTGGCCAAGTTAGCCAGTTTTAAGTTGGCCAAGTTGGCCAACTGAAGTTGGCCAAGTTATCAATTTTTAAGTTGGCCAAGTTGGCCAACTGAAGTTGGCCAAGTTAACCATTGAAGTTGGCCAAGTTCGCCAAGTCAGCTGGCCAACATGACCATTTCTAATAGCACAAGACCAGGACGGTGTGCCTCCGGATGTGCCCTCAAAATTTTTTAATAGAATTTTTAATGTATTTTCAGATTCATTTATTTCTCATCATCCAACATTTAGGCAGAACAGTTAACAATTCTTCAAAACAACCTAACTAACTACGTATATACATCAACTGATTAAGTTGGCCAAATTTGGCCATGTAGGACACTACACTTGGGCCAATTTTTTCAAGTTAGTTAGTCAGTTAATGAAAACGAAAATTTAAAATGTAAATGTTATCCATTGAAGTTGACCAAGTTCGCCAAGTCAGTTGGCCAACTTGACCATTTCTGATAGCACAAGACCAGGACGGTGTGCCTTCGGCCCGGATGTGTCCTCAAAATTTTTTAAAATAATTTTTAATGTCTTTTCAGATTCATTTATTTCTCATCATCCAACATTTAGGCAGAACAGTTAACAATTCTTCGAAACAAAACAAACTAAGTACGTACATATATACATCAACTGATTAAGTTGGCCAAGTTTGGCCATGTAGGACACTACACTTGGGCCGAACATTGGGACGTACGGACATACATACGAACGAACAAAGGTGCGATTCATACTTTTGAGCCGTATGTTCGTTTGTCCGCATGCCCAACCATTTCGGCAGAGTTGAACGAAATTTAACTTGCCGAACATACGGACAAAATGAAATTGTGCCGTTTAGTACGAATGACCGGACATACGTCTGAAGGGCAAAAGGACATACGGCTGAACAAATTGGACAGCCGTTTTGCCGTTCAGTTTGTCCGGACGTCCGTTTGTCCCAGTGTCTGTATGAATCGACCCTAACGGATACAATTAGTTTGCTATTCTGTTCACTTTACACATCTGTCCGAACTTCTTTCGCCATGTAGGTACCTTTGCTGTACGTTAATACCTAGCCTGTGGGCATACCTAACTTTATAATGCATGTAAAACTATTGGCGAAAAGTAAAGGGGAAAGACTCAGCTAGCTGGTATCACATAGTCCTCCTGTCAATGTGTATTGGCCGTTGGGTACAAATACTATCATATTTGAAAAGGACCAGACACTAACAAAACGATTAGAAGCTTTAATGAAGATTAGGGACAAATAAGTTTAAATGTTCATTGCGCTAACGCATGCAAAAACTATCCACTGTTGAAACAATTTTACCTAGTTTACCTAGTTTTAAAAACTAGGTGGTAGTAAAAACAAAATAGGTGGTAGTAAAAACAAAACTAGGTAAAAGTAAAACTAGGTAGCCGAAAATGAAACTAGGTAGTAGGTAGTACTTAGTACTTTTACCTAGTTATAAAAAACTAGGTACTTAAGTAAACTAGGTACTTTTACCTAGTATTGCCACCACTATGGCCTAGTATCTTTTTACGCGGCCCCCTCAGGGGCCGCGTATATACTATATTCAAAATCTCCAAATCCTATGTAATTTCGGGTAGGTCGATTTTCCAGTGTTAATTAACACTGGAAGGGCAGGTAGGTCGATCAGCTATCGTATTCTGTAACGCATGCAGTGCACTAGACTTGGATCTCCGCATGCGCTGATTTTCAAAAAACAAGCTGCCTGAGTAAACTCGAACCACCAACTTTCCGATTAAGGATCGGACGCTCTACTAACTGAGCTAACCGGCCGCTGCTCATCATGTCATGCAAAACAATAGGTATCAACGTACTTAGGTATGAAGTGTAACTAGTGTGAAGTTAGTTTGCAGTTAACTAATATGACAACCACACTGGATAGCTTTGACTAAATTGAGTTGAATTTGAATTCAACGTGGGAATCTGAGTTGTAATGGTCAACCAACATTGATGCTTACGGCGCGAGTTATTCGAATACGGGACAAGCCGGTTCGAATACGGGACAAGCAGCTTTTTTGTTTTTTAAACTTAGCTCAATCAGCTTATTTGTACTAATTTTAATGTTTAATTAAATACAACTATTTAGAATTATAAATATTCTAAAGTAGTTTTTATATTATCGTCTGGAATATTGATCATTACTCGGTAATGATCAGTAATTTTTTACTCAACAGACGTACCCAACTTTAAATGTTTCTTTTTATTCACCTGTAAAGCCTTAGAGCAACTCAGCAGCAAATGTTTGCAGAAACCGGGCTTTGGAAATCATTTTATCCACAAGTAATGGGCGCGTTTAATATTTCCTGTGGAATATTGACACTCAGGCCTCACAATATAAACCATTTCTTACTCAGCAGAAGAGCTTGTTCAAACACTTGCTCGTTTACGAGCGATAGGCATTCGATTCGAACGACTTTATATCTTTCGTATTCCGTGACAAAAATGCTTTCAAGTTCTACATACCTCAAATCTACATAATGGCGCAGGTTTTTATTACATGAACCACAGTTATAATAAATGTGGTAATTTATTTTGAGACTCAAGATAAGGAATTCAGTTATATTGTCTCATAATATCTAGACCTCTCGTTTGATCGTTCCGCTTAACTAGTCTCATTTGGCGACCATTTCACAACCGCATGATCCAAATCGACACCGCCCCCTGGTCCAAGCAGTCCTCCGGGTTTCGGCATCCAATTTCCACAGTTTTCTTTCGCACGTAGCTTGACAGTCACTGTTGTAGCGGCAGTAGATAGCATCTGAATCAAATCACAAACGACACAATAAACAGATAGTCCACCCACAATTTAAAAGGATTCTATCCCCACTCCAGCAATCTGGTCTTGCTTGTGGTCTCGCCCTGAGTGGCTGCGCATATCATACTAGCGCTTATCGTCGTTGTTTGTTGTTTGTATGCCGTCCCGCCTGAATGGCTGTACCCGTACCCATCTGTTTTCTTTATTAAATGTAATGCAAATTCTTTTGGTCCTTGGGTTTTGGTTTAGGGGCCCAGCCACTTTCTGTGTTCCGTGTTTTTCGTTGCGGCTAGTGCGCTGTCTGTACATAGGTAAGCCCAGTAGTACCCGTCGGTATCCGGCAACCCCGGCCCGTTCGGAAGACCCCGTTTCAGGAACCTGGAAGACCCCCTGGCTGTATCGTTGAGCGACGGGAGAAAGAGGATTCCCCCTAAGCCTTAACCTACAGTACAGTCCCTGCTTGAGCCATTAGTGAGTGTCAGAAGACTGGCCTTCCAATATTATACGGTGTCTGTAAAAGTGTAAACTCATTCATTTACAGTATACTGCATAAGTGAATACTTACCCACATAATCGACTCCTAAAATGGCGAATGCAACCAGCAAAACCAGTAAATTGAAAGGTTTCATTGTTAACAAATGACACCGAAAACCCAGTGCGGACTCCTGAATGATGTACTGCAAAATTTTGTAACAAAAACATTTTTAATTTTGAAATATTAAATTAATTCTACCACAAAGCATTATCAGTTTGATCCGGAGATGATACTAGGGCTGCTTTGATGCGTAAAATACACTACTCAACTCAACCACTGATTCCGATGCAAAAATTAGTTAACCTAATCAATTGCTTCATGGTATTGTTGCATGAACGTTGCTTCACAAGTAGTTTTATCAAAAGTACATCACAGGGAAGAGTATGTTACTTCCCTCTTCCAACTATTTGCTCGGCCGAAACGATGCTCTGGCCAGAATAGCCCTTTAACGTTTTGATTCCACGAGGCTACCCCCCCTCAAATCAGGGATGTGCTTGCATATGTAAATTATTTTCTGAAAACAGGATTTAGCTGACTTCTTGTAAGTTTGTTCTCCTTCTAGAGCAGTATTGTCTTGAACTTAATTGCTCACAGCGTTAAACGCTGCTGAGTGCTGAGCAGGTTGTATAGTATGTTTTGCGTGTATTTTCAGCTTGAGAGCTCCCTGCTGATTTTTGTCTGCGTATATGCATAAAAATCAATAATCTATGTGCAGTGTTGTAGTAATGTACTTTCTAAAAAAATCGGCACCGGAATGTTTCACCAGCAGCATATACTATGTAAGAGCCATTGTAAAACACTGTTATCGCTTCTTTGAGCTGAGCTCATTTGCTCAGCTCAGATGAAAGCGTAACTTTTGAGCCAAATGGCTTGATGCAGCCGGATGCTTAACATCCTGTAGCACTGTTATTTGTACGTACTACGTCGTTAGATTAGACTAGAATACTTGATTTAACGGGGGCTATTGGTTGACATCAAAGCAAATTCGAAAGTCAACCAACTAACTTGTTTTGGACTTTGGTAAACAAACTGAGTCAGCTTTGGCCTGAGCAGTGATTTGATTTTGCTACCGATACAACTTAGCATTGGACCAAAAAGTAAGCCCTATTTTACAACTGAAGCTACGGTTTTAATAAGACCCTTGACCAACATTACACTGGTTGCTTTGAGTTCCAAGTTCAAATTTACAGTCTATTAGTTTCTATTCGGGCTGCAAAATTATGATAAAATAGCTCTTATACGGTGGACTGCACCAAATCGGATTAACGTAAGCCTGAGCTGGAGCTAAACTCCAGTTAAATCTATTTAGTTAAATCGCAGCTAAACCCCAGTTTTCAACTAAATCTTAAACGCTAACTGCGCGAATCTTCATTGGTGCAGCGGAATAAACCGATTTAAAAAATTTAAGCCTGAGCTAAATCGGTTTAAGCTAATCGTCAGCTAATCCGATTTGGTGCAGTCCACCAATAGTTAGTGCTTAATTTTTTTGATAATTTGAAATTTTGAATAATCTGGCGTTGGCATGACTAAGTCAACTCTAAAGCAATGTTGGCGAAATAACTATACTTGCATGATAAAAGTAAAATCGTATTACAAAAATTACCTCCTTACTGAACCTGACCAGAATTTACTGAACCCTGACACAAAATAGGTGGCGTGATTTTGGTGACTACTTGCTATACTCTTCATGCTCACAATTGTTTCTTTTGTAATAATTAATGAAACGCGTGTTTTTTTATCTCAGGGTCCAGATGTTTAGTCAGACTTTAATCAAATAACAGATTCCGATGTAGCGATTTTGATCTGTGAATGACTATAGAAAAAGTTTCAGTTTATAAAAAGAGATATAAAACATAAAATAGCTGACATTATACAAATTGAAGCTCATTAAACGAAGTTAATTTCATCAAGAATTACAAAAAATGCGTTAAATTCTAGACAAAAAGCAATCAAGAAATCATAATTGTTGCATAACAGCTGGAAAATCATATAAGCTTCGATGATTTTATTACTTTTACAACTATTACTGCTTTTTATGATGTTGCCTGGGCTTACTGTAGTGTTTGATTAATACAATATGGCGGGGTTTTCGTTTTTTATTTTAACCAATAGGAGAAGAGATGACAAACGTAAACCGTACTATCTCAACAAAAGAAAATTAGGGTGTTGCCTGCAATTTTAACCAATGCAGGTTTTTTAAATTTTTTGGTATGTACGTTAAAAGAACACTGAGCAATGGCTTTACTGAAACATTCGAAAAACTAATAACATTAATGGCTGCGTGCTAGTGCAGAACCGAATATATATGAAAAGAAAAGACAAGTAGGTGCTAAAGATTGCTTTACTGGTGCGACAACTGATATATCGATACCAAAGTGTAGTCTGACTGTAGTAGTGGATCTGAACTGTATATTTGGCTTTCATAGTTGTTTAGTTTTCATAAACTTCGTTAGTTCATTTCACTGCTCCCTCCTCAGCAGGCACACGTCCTCGTGGGGCAACCTTGACTATGTTGTTTCTATAATGGCGCTTGGTCTTTCCTGTGTTGTCCCTGCACAAAGCGGTGGTCGGTGAAACATCAACCACCGTCGATGGCCCAATCCAAGGAGAGGCTAGTTTTCCTGCTTTTCCAGTTCTCTTGAACCTAACATAAACGATGTCACCAACTTGGAGCAATCTGGGCTTCGCCTTGTTTTGGTCATAACTTTGCTTTCTTGATAGGTACTCTGCTTGAAGCTTTATTTTCACTTCTGCAATCGCATTGGCGTGAGAAATAAATGCTATTTCTCTAGGTGTCTTTCCAGTCGAACCGTGCGGAGTTGACAAGTATGCAGACACCATTTCCTGTAGATATTCATCCCATGCAAGTGGGTCATCATGGGATTTTTTCGCTAATATATCTACCAGTGTACGGATCACGCGTTCAGCGACCCAATTGCCTTGAGGGTGACTTGGTGTAGTCATGGCAAGTCGAATATCTTTGGATTCGCAGAATTTTTCAAACTTGGTCGCCGCGAAACATCGACCATGATCAGTCAGAATCCGATCTGGGAACCCAGCTACCATGACATACTGTCTGAGTGCGCGAAGGACCGCATCTGTGGAAATGTTTTCCAGAATATAGGCTTGGCAAAACTTTGTGAAATGATCGATAGCTACCAAGACATACCGGCTGCCTTTACGACTCTTTGGCAAGTAGGTAATGTCGAGTGCCACCAGCTCGCCAGCACCATCGACCCAGATTGGAGCTATCTCAGGAAGCTTTCGATGTCCAGCTCGACGTCCTCGACACACCTGGCATCCAACAATCTGTTCTTTGATATCGGTAGCCATTCGGGGTCAGAAGTAACGCTTTTTAAGCATTTCAAATGTTGTTTTCCAGCCAAAATGACCACCTTCCCGCCCACTGTGGGATAATTCCACCAGGCCTTCTCTCAGCCGTCTCGGAACGAACAACCGCAGGTCACCGTGGTCGCCAAGATACCATAAAGAACCAATTTGGATTAACCCAAGATCCCGCGGTTGATCTTCAGTGAACTCTTGAGCTGTTGCAACGACCAGATCTGCATCGTCGCAGTCGTGGCGAGGAAAAAGGCGCACTTGTGTAAACCTGGAAAACGCATCCGCCAGCTGATTTTCCTTACCCGGCTTGAGTTGCACGTGACTGACCAGTGGCCTTATAGTCTCCATCCATCTCGCAATCCGTGGGCTAGGCGGCTCTTCCATCCACAAGTTCATAATGGCTTTTAGTGGCTTGTGATCAGTCAGTATCTATATGGGCTTTGTGGACAGCGACAACAAGGTGCTGAATGTTCGCAGAGTCCAAACTACAGCAAGGGCTTCTTTCTCAACGGTAGCGTAATTTCTTTCCGCCTTGCTCAGCGACTTTGACTGAACAGCCACCAGACGAGTTTCTGCTCACACCTTTTGATTCAGAACCGCCCCGAGCGCATGCCCGCTAGCGTCTGTTTCGATGATGACCTGTGACTCGGGGTCAATTTTCAATCTGACTGAGGGCTACCGATTGCGATAACGCCACCTTCAACTGTTCGAAAGCCTGTTGCTTGTCTTCAGTTCACTTGTAAGGACTGCGTTTCTTTCTTGTCAAAGCGTTCAGGGCCTCAGCGATTTTGGAGTAATTCTGAATAAAACGGCGGCAGTACCCCATAGCTCCCAGAAATGTATGAAGCTGAGATAAATCTTGCGGTGGTTTCCACGCAAGAAGCTTTTTTACCCGCGTAGGAGAAGGAAAAATCATGCCATTTTCTAGATCTAGGCCGAGATAGGTAACTCGTTTGGCACCAAAAACGCATTTTGAAAGCGTAACCCCCAAATGGTTTTCTCTCAGTCTTGTCAAGACTTGACGGACATGCTCGACGTGGTCTTGGAAGGTTTCGCTGGCGATAATAATGTCATCTATGTAGACTCTGGCGAAAGGAAGCCCTTATAGCACAGAAGACGTGTATCGCTGAAATATAGCCCCAGTGTTGTTGGTGAGACCAAAGGGCATAACTAAAAACTCGTAGAGGCCCGATGTAGTAGCAAACGCTATCTTCGGTATGGCGTTTTCGCTCAGAGGGATCTGCCAGTATCCGGACATGCAGTCCAGAGTCGTGAGAAACCTGGCTTTGCGACCCAAACGCAGAAGGTCATCAACCCGGGGCATAAGGAAAGCATCCCTTACAGTGATGTTATTGACCCGCCGAAAATCAATACAGAATCGTACAGATCCATCTTTTTTGGCGACCAACACCACCGGACTCGCCCAAGGTGATCTGAACTTCCGTATGACACCTTCGGCCAGCATTTTCTCAACCTCCTCTTTTTCGGCCTTCTGACGCTGCTCAGACAGCTTCCTCGGCTTTTGCTTTATCGGATCTCCCGTTGTGATAATGCTGTGCTCACGCCTTTGACCCTGCCGATGACATCTCTTCTTTCGGCAGAAATCACGTCAGCAAACTCTTCTAATAGGTTTTTGACTATCTTTCGCTGTGACTCGGTGAGTTCAGGCGTCTGCTTCTTACTAAGTTTCACTTCCGTTTTTTGGCGTTTCCGGATCCTTCGTGCTCGATACACGGCTGATCACTGGCTTACAAGCAGCTGGAAACGCTTGCAACTGCCGTAGCGTGGTTGCGCTACCCAAAACGGATCCTTTAGGAAGCATAGGACCACTTGAAAAGGAAGCCTTACCGCGCCCCTGTTTTGCAGCAGATGGGCAACCAGAAGCATAGTGTCCCCTTTGGTTACAGTTATAGCACACCACACCTTTAGTCTTACCGGTCCCGGAACCAACTTTTCTTTCTCCAGGAAACTTCTTAGCGCCTTGCTTTTCATGGACTGGAGAGTCTTTCTTTCCAACCAGATCTTTGGCTTGCTTGAGACTTTGAGAGCTTGTTCTTTGGTGACAGTCTTTTCCTGGAGCTCGTACAACGTCCATGCATAACTGAATTGTTGGCAAGGGCGATACAGCTTTGATTGTCGTTTGTCGTCACGTACGGTTGTCAGCTCGTTTTGTTCAAATTCTAGTTCTTTTATCAAAGCTTGAAGCCATAAACTCTCTAACTGTTGAACTCAGCGAAAAAATTCTGCTTCTGTCGCAGATAAGGACACAATTGATCGCTGTTTTCTGGCCCAGCTAATTGCATCGTTGGCCAATGTGAAAAAAACAGAGGTGGACTTGCGATCGTTAGGGTGGCCAGCTCAGTTTGCATCAGCATATCCTTCCAAAGTCAGACCAGTGTCCTTTGCTGCGACACATATATACGCCGAAGTCAGTGGTCATTGATACATCGCATTACTGGTTCTACTGGTTTCCAGTGCTCAGAGCTTGGGTTTGCATTGAATTGCCTTAGCACTGCTACTGCCACAGGTAAATTAAGGTCGTGTCGCAATCGCTGAATAAAGTAGGCTGCCAACTACAGCTTGATATAGGATTGTGTCTTCCATGTTTTCGGACTCTTTTTCGTTCTTGAGCATTTTATCTTGAAAATCTGCATCAGCTGGTGATTCACTTTTGCCACTTTTGTTTGGCAAATGACTACAAGGACTATGTATTCCTGTATAAGTCATACGATGCCAAGAGACAGAGGAAAATATTGGACGTTGTGAATGTTGTGATAAAATTTTTTGTAACCTTGCATTTGTCTATTTATGTAAAATATGCAAATGAGTGAGTCTTGTAAATGTGCACTTCAGCCATTTTGACCACATTTTTACGTACATGCACAGGAGTTGACTACTGTGAACATACAATCAACAGGGCCACAGAACAGACACATTTCGACACACACTCACGTTCACTTGCACCCGCACAATTACACTGATAAAAAGACACACAGAAACGTACACACAATTGTCACTTGCTGCCACGTTATTTTCATTACAGCTCATTTTTAAGGAGTCTGCTGCGCTATGACGCAGCACGAAAAAGTACTGCTTGTGTGACCGCCTGTATCATTCTGTGCACGTAGGTGTATGTATTACGTATTTACTATTTAGTGACATGAGACTTAATTGGCAAAAGCGTTTGTGCGAGCATGTGTCAGATCATGACATGTACGTCTACAGGAAATTAGTCTCAATGAGCAGTGTTACGACGAAACCTGTCTTGACGATGCTTCGTAGATTGTTTATCAGCGTGTTGGTGCTAGGTGATTTCAAAGTGTAGATGCAGTTGCCACCATGCGCGTTTAACACGTCCAGTTGTATAACTGTTTTACTAAGCGTTTGCATAAAATCTGTATTTCGCAAAGAGCACTATTTTTGTCTGCGGAACAGTAAACTACCTTAAGTTTTTTGCTTCGAAATAAATTTAAAAGCATATAATTTTCTGTATGTTGTACATGAAACACTGTTTTAGCAGTATTAATCTTCAATAGGGATGTTGTATGTAACTTCATAAATAGATAGCATGAAGTCAACTCACCAAACTTTATACGGCGCCAGGGGCTGTGGAAACTTAAACTGCAGCTGAAGTTGGCACTTGATTTCTAGCGTGTAAGTTCAAAGCAGGACCCAGTCAGGTCCCGGACCCAACTAGTTCAGAGCAGGACCCCGCTACAGACTGGTTCCGATCGGGATCGTCAAGTTAACAAAGAGGCGATTTAACATGAAAGTCTCAAGCACAGACCAGTAGTGTAATTGCTTGTGTAAGTGTTGACCATAGACCCCTCAACTTACACAAAAGGCAATATCAAGTGTGGACACATGTTTTTCTATTATTTTTAGGGCTCAGTGTATATAATCATGTTTCGTTGTGAATCTTGATGTCTTTCTCAAGTTGTGTGACATAGTCTTGTTCAGCTCCTGCTTTTCGTAGGAAATATTGTTTCCTGGTGATTTGACTTACCAAAAATATGTCAGTATTTTAAAACTGAAAAGAGGAGAATGCTCAAGGACTCAAATCTAAAATTCAAAAAAGATTAGTAAATCTGGTTGATTCTGGTGTTTTGGTAAATTCGAATGGCTGCGAAGTTATTGCACGGGTTTGAAGTGTCGCACGAAATGTCATTCAAATATTGCCTGTTGTAATTTGTAACAAATTTATGAACGAGTTTTGTATAGGTTCAGTGTGAACACAAATAGAGGATCCACTGCCTAGATTAGAGGGTCCTCTGCCCAGAATGGAAGTCCCCTGCCTACGGCGGCAACCCGTTGTAGCCACTTGACTTCTGCTGTTTGATTTGGTTGGCTGTTCAGTGAAGCGTAAATTCTGTTTCTGCTTCATACACAGTATCCATCAACACAGTATGACAATATGACTAATATTTTTTATATATGTAATTATGTGTTTGGCTTGACTGGAAGAAGGTTTATTTTTCCACCATTTCAGCGGCGGCAGGAGTTTATGCTTACTGCTTTTAATGAACTTTATACTGCCTTTAACCTTTTACTGAAGTTTAGGCTTAATATGTACGTGACGTTTATAGTTATTGTAAATTTAAAAATTCGTGATGTGTTAGCATTTACTGAAGTTTAGGCTTATATGTATCATGACGTTTATAATTATTTTAAATTTAAAAATTCGTGATGTGTTAAAAGCTGCACAAACTTATCTGTTTAGAGTGAATGTTTTTTTAGTTTTTAGGCCGATACAGCCGCAAGTTGTTATATCTGCTCTAGTTGGTGTAATTTGGAGCAAATATTATAGCTAAGAGAGGGGGTGATGGTACTGCGGTGATAGGTATGTAGTTAGCAGTTGTAGCTAAAAATGCAAAGGTTGATATTAAACTGGAAGCCCATACTTTGCATCGTTGCGGTTGCCACAAACTATGTAGTGCCGTTGTCGTCGATACTTTAGCCATGGTAAATATTATAATACTAGAGCCTTGTTGTGCACTTTCGCGGCACCTCAGCGGCCGTGCATACTAATTTCAGTCAATGCACTGAAACCAAAACTGCATGTAAATCATGGTTAGTTTCAGTGCATTGAAGTGAAGGCTCCGTTTGACCGATGCATAGCGTTGCGATGCACAGCAAGCCAGCAGCTTGCCAAAATATATATGATATAGATATATGCATATTGACTGTGTGCGTATGTGCGTGCGCGTGTTATTTGCAGGTTGTGCTGCTCTGCACCTCGGCTCACGAGCGTGTGTGTTCATTCGTGTTGTATAACTCCTTGGCCGATGTTATGCTACAAATGAGCTGTACAAGTTCTTCTGCACGCTGCATCGCGCGTACAAGTACTTGTACCGCATGGCACTTGTACATCACGCTAAATACTTAAAGTCTAAGAAACCCGGGAATCGAACAATCGCTATAAAAACAAACAAATTATAATTCGAGACATCTTACCTACTGAGCCACCACTGCTCACACTCACTTAAGGGGGTAGTGTCGCGAAAGCAGTTTTGCTCATAGGTTGCAAAAAGAGATCTTTTTGCTTTGAACTTGTACGTTCACTGAGAAACTAGTCCAATGCTATACTGTGTTAAATAAGTACTGCCAGACAGTAGACTACCAATATCTGCCAATATCTTGAACCAATCACCGATTGTAAGCCAGACATCACACAATAAGGACATGAAAATTCAAAAAATTCAGCCAGATATCAGATTGGCCAGCTTGTGAAGCACACGTAACGTGTCGACGCACAGTTTTTTGCCACAAATAAGAAAAAAGAAAAATAAAGGTTCGTTTTTCTTTTGATTTTAAAATAAGCGTCTAAATTTTTCACAATTTATCATTATTGCTGTTAGTACTTCACTGTTTACGCACAGTTTCACAGTTCAAACAGGTATTACTCCGCAACCACTCAAGCAATTTGCACTAAATTTTGTGTGAATAAACTACAACATATGTCCTTTTAGTCTATGTAAACAAACTAAACAAATAAGTTGACAATTGTGACCAAAAAATCAAATGTGAATAGGTTTTTAAAACGTAATTTTTCCGACTTTGCGACCTCACTGCAAACAGTATACTGCATCAATTTTGATGAAACTTGGCGAAAATACTTGCCTCAACATATATTTTGAAAATCTATAAAAAACGATGTCTTATCTTTTCATAAAAATGTTTTACAGTTACGCAAAATCGACTGCTTTCGCGACACTACCCCCTTAACTAAAAATTGTCTAATCAAGAAAATTGTGCACATTAAATTATTATAGTGCTGAAGCTTAGCATTGTAATGAATGTATATATCTGTGACATAAAATAACAAACAATGGGCGGCAATGAGAGCTAGGTAAGTCACTCAATTGTTTTGTCTCAGCTAGTCAGCGATAGTGGCAACTGGCCAGTACAGTTCGCAATCGGGTCTGGTTAGCTTGACACAAGATCGTGTTTGGTCAGCTTATAAATTGTGACCGTTAAAATTATTTTTGTGCAATGATTTTTTTGTGCAGGTCAGTTCTGTTACAAAATTTTAAAATTCTCTTGATTTTTTTCAAAATTTTTCTGTTTATGGCTGCTAAATCAAGTTTAACACGTTGCCGGTCTTTTTAAATTTTTGAATCCTCCTTACTTGTAATTTTTATAACTTTCGTTAGAAACATCGCCTAGTGGTCATGCTTAGATGGATCGGTTCGTACTGACACGAACTGTACGTTTATGCAATAATATTCAGGACGTAAAAATACGTCCACGTCACTAAAATTAGGCATCACATCAAGAAAAATGTCAGGACGTATTTTTACGTCCAACTTTGGGCACAGACTATGACGCAGCAGCTGCTTCAAAAGTCGTGCCGTTTTCGCATTTTTAAGAATAGCTGTTTTGGCACCCCTGACAACCAACAAAAGCAAGGATAGGTACATCCATCAGATAACTAATATCCCACATTGGGACTTGTATGTCTGCATTTTACGGTCCACGGAATTGGCACATTTGGGCCAATAGAACACTGCCATTAGTGTTGTTCTGTTCCAATGAGTGCTGTGTTTATAGCTTGACTCCGCTGATACAATTTAATCGCTGCTACTGGTGGAAAATAGTGAACCAATATGATATACATGTTGTCGACTCAAAATTTCAAAAAATTTGTCAACAACCGCTATTGACTCGGAAAAAAACTAGCAATTGATACACAATTCTCTCTCTCACAAATGCGAATAAAACTAAAGATGCAACGGTTAGCTGTGGTGCAGTTGGACTACGTATTATGTTTTATGTCAGTCACCTTCCCCAGTCCACCCTCAGCATTTTTCTTAGAATTTTTTTGCTGTGTTTGCCATTTTAAATAGGATTGTGAGCTGTATTTCAGCCTATTTCTTCAGTAACTTATATAATTTACACGTATTTTAGGACGTATTAGTACGTCCTGGGTGTGTTCTGTGACATTGCAAAGGACGTACTTTTACGTCCTAGACCGGCAACGTGTTAAAAAAATCAATGGCCACAATTCTTTGCACCAGGCAAACCCTTTTATGAAGTCTGAAAAGTTACATTTAAAAGTTTCAAAGTAACTACTAGCGACTTTCATAGCAGCTTCACTGCTCGTCGTCAGTCGTGTCAGGTCGAGTTGTTTCACCTGTTGCCAACTCTACTGCACAGCAACAACGTTAACGTTCTGTGCACTGTAAACACGCAACACGACATTAGAGTTATACACTAGTGGATACTGATCAATCCAGTAGAACTATGTACACTGCACTCCACTCGATTTTTCCTATCGCTACCACAGTAGCGACAGGACCTTACATTTGATTTGCCCTAGCGAATTACACGTGTTACGAGTAATCGCTTGGACAAATTTGTGTGTGTGTTTGTGTGTAAACTTACCGTTATGTGTGATCGTGTTTTGTGTGTAAGCTGGCCCAGACGGCCAGCTAGCCAACTTTTGTTGTTGTTGCTATTGGTGTTAGTTTCGTGGGTTACTGTAGGCCCAAAAATAGCAAATTGAGTGTTTTTTATTTAATTTTGGTGTTTTTTTATTTCCAAAGCACCCGAAATTTTTTGTTTCAAAAACTATGGTATGGATTCAAGCAATTTTAAGTTTGTTTAGGTAGCTTATAAAACAGGTAAAAAACAGGTAGCTTATAAAACAGGCAAAGTTCCACCCAGAACTAATAAGTAAAATACAGCAGCTCAAAAATATTGAAAAACAACTAGTACTTCCCCCCCACCCAGAATTTGCCAACTACCCACGTATGAGTTCCACCATGTAACGGTACGAGCAACAAGCAAAGCCCAATGCAAAATGGCCTGGAAATATCCAACCTATATTTTCACGAAGTGAACCAAAACCTGCTGCGCAGCACATAAGTACATACGTATGTGCACGATGTAATTATCTGATGTCTGACCAAAAAACGCTGGCCCTCAGTTTGAGACAAAAAGAAACACGCGATTTCATTACAAAAAGAACGAATGGTGGGCATCAAAGTACAGCGAGTAGTCACAAAAATCACGCCACCGATTTCGTCTCAAGGTCCAGCATTTTATGGTCAGACTTTAGTAAACAGTTTCTAGCATTATCATGAAAATCTGCATAAGCTGGTGACTCATTTTTGCCACTTTTGGAAGCTCATAATACGCCTCATGATATCGGTTCTTCGTTTCGACTACATAAGTAGTAGCTTCTCATCGGCTTTATGACCGAAGAAAATGAGTCAGTTTTATAGGGTCTATTTAGGACTTTAGGTATATTGCCATTTACAGAACTGCAAATGCCGTGCTTGCTGTAACAGTGCATTGTGAGCCTGCGTATTTTCCGTTAAGTAGTTTGCTAGTTTACGCCATTGTGGCTATGATCAATTCCATTTTACTTGTATTCCAAATTACGGTGTTTGTTAAATTGTGCAAAACAATGTACAGCTTGAAACTGTGTGTCAGATATTATATTATCAAAGTGAAATCGAGGCCTCTGCGATTCAAGACTTTACTATAAAAACTATGTATTAATGTATATGTAAGTTATACTGTGCAAGCATACAGAGCCTGAATATTGGACGTTGTGAATGTTGTGGTCGTAAACAATGCATTTGTAAAATATGTAAATGAGCTTCATGTTTTGTTAGTGTGTACTTGAGCCGGTTTGATCACATGTTTACGTACGTACGTAGTTGATTACAATGACACATAGATTACAATAAACAGAGCCACAGAACAGACACATTTCAAACACACACTCACGTTTACGTACATCCGCACAATTACACTGATAAAAACAGACAGAGACGCGCACACAACTCTCATTTACTTCCACGTTATTTTCCCGACAGCTCATTCTAAAGAAGCCTGCTGCGCTGTGGCGCAGCAGGAAAAATAGTTAAAAGAGCTATGTTCTGCATGCGGCTATCCAATAAATGATGCCTGATTTAGGCTATTTTTACCGGAATTTAACCGTTAGGTCTAAACCTGTCAGAAAAGTGCCACACATTTATGTGCTGTGAATTGCCAAAAAATTCCCAATATGAGACTTATGACTTATGACTTAATAACTTGCCAAAAAAAGTTTAAGAAACTCCAAAAGATGTTTTGGGTCTGTATTCACCGATTTTTGCATGTTTATGGGTTATTGCGAGTTGTAAAATTTTATTATTCTTGCACTGAATGACATGACAAAAAGTTTACAGTTGGTTACTGGTTGGTACTTCGTTACCAAAATAGCGAAGCTTTGCCCTAAAGAATCAAGTAAATTCCAAGACTGGATCTTCCTACAGGACAGTCTGTTCATACTTACAGCCCTATGTCCTTTCAACTGACAAACTTACGAAATAATCACGCCACGATCTAAACTTCTACACTATTAGTGTCAATTATTTCGCAATTTTTTCAGCTGAACGGACATACGGATATAGGCATAAATCGGCCCTAATGCCAGAAAACCATTCCGAATATTAAAAATATAGTGGGTAGCGACAGGTTTAACTTCCTTTTAAGCAAATTCTTCCAAGTGATTTAGCTTCTACCGAATATGATTTGCATTCAAAATTACTGATACTGGTGCAGACCGCAAGGCTGGTCGTGGCCATGGATAAGAACTCCATAAATTTTGCATGAAATTGCTGCTTGTTAAACTTTAGTGCAGGCCGCGCTACATTTTACTGAAACGGTAAAATAATACTGACCGTCATCGCGTGAAAATTATATAGGTACGCTCGTCGACAAAAGTGCTTGTTGCATTATATGTATATCTTTGCTTTTAAATTGGAGTGACTCTAAAGTAATAATAAATTTTCACTATTTTTACTGTTGTATGGTTAAAAAAACGTGCTTTTTTAAAAAAGTAAAGTAAATAAATTTTTTAAAAGCAAAAAACAAGATTTTTAGAAAAAACTTCATGAACTTTTCAGTCATGCCTGCTATTTTTTCGATCAACCCATGTGTTCTATTAACAGCAACTCGTCAGATGTGGGTGGTAGGCCAGATGGCAGGCCACCAGCACAGGTCTCCTTAATTTCTATTAATCTTATTTGTGAGTTCGGGCTCTTGACGTAGTTCATGTCATGAAATTATCAATACGTTGGTCGTTGGTCCTGCATAGGTATTTTTTGTTCCTTCTAGAGAAGGAACTATTGTTTTGAAATTAATGGCTCACAGCGTTTAACGCTGCTGAGCAGGCTGCATAGCCAGTATGTTTTGCGTGTATTTTCAGCTTGGGAGCTGCCTGCTGATTTTTGTCTGCGTATATGCATGAAAATCAATAATCGATGTGCAGTGTTGTACCTATTTCTTCAAAATCGGCACCGTAATGTTTCACCGGCAATATATAAGAGCCAATAAAAAACACGGTTTATCGCTTCTTAGAGCTGATTTGCTCAGCTCAGATCAAAGTGTAACTATTGAGCCAAATGGCTTGATGCAGCGGGATGCTTAACATCCTGCAGCATTTTTTTGGACGTAGTTGCGTACCTAGTTAGATTAGATAAGAATAAGCTAGGTACGAAGTAGAGTACGACGCAGTGTATGTAGCCTACAACAGTAGGCAAGTAAAAATAGAACCAATTCATTTAAACCTGAAAGGCAGACACCGGGGAAGGAACCTTGCCCCTTTTGGGGCCTACTTGTTCTGTTGGCCCACAGCCCAACAGGTCTTTAATTTTTATTCTGGTATGCTAACACAGCTTTAGCGTTAAAGTGTCAATGTGCGGAGTATGTTTTACGTGTCTTTTACTGTTGTTCTGCATTTGTCACCAACGAAATGCCTTGTACATTGACTAAATTGCTTTCGTCGATGTTGAAAAGGTGATTCGATGATACAAAAGTCTGACGAAAAGTAAATCGTACATTTCATCTCATGGTTGCAAATTTACCAAACTAACCACTCGACCACACAGATCTTACAGATCCTTTATTGTAAGACAATTATTACAATTGTAGTTCGGTCTGGCTTTGAAGTAGACAATGCAATAGTGTCTGCTTGCAAAGCGACACAACAGGCCAAAATTCAGTTTGCAGAATACATATTGTTTTATCAGTGACTATAGGTAACCTTAGTAATTAAATTTCACTGAATAAGAATAACTACCTACAAATTGCCGGAAGCTTGCAGTTGCAATATACATAAAGTTGCTGTACATTCCGTTTTTGTGAAAGATAAATCAAGAAGCACAGTATAGCTGGCCCTACAGGTTTACGATGGCCTCTGGCCAATGTACTTAGAAGTTAATGCTTGATGCTTACTGAATGCTTTTGCCGAAAACTTAGCTTGTTTGTGTATAATTCAATCAATTAACCATTCATTTGATATTGTGCCAACTGTCCGTTTTGTGTGCAGTCTAACAAACGGCTTGAAACGACATTGTCGACAAGCACGCTATGAGTCTGTAATTCAGCGATTTACAAATGTAATCTCCCAGCACCCACACAGAAGAATAGAAAAACACAAAAAGAAAGCTAAATTTTATGGTTAACTTGACAAAAAAGTTTACTGCATATGTATATGCCAGAGGACATTACAGGGAAGAGTGTGACAGTCTTTTCCATTCTAGCTAGTCGGCCAGAACGATATTCCGGCCGAAATAGCCCTTTTACGCCTTGATTTGAGAAGGGGGTACGCCCTTCGAATCAAGACATGTCTTGATTCCAAAGGGGGACCCCCTCGAATCAAGGAAGTGTCCTAATTTTAGCGTTCATGCTGGTGGTCTGCTGAAACGAGGGGGGTCCCCTCCTGCAAGGAAGACATGTCTTGATTCGAGGGAGGTACCCCCTCCCTGAAATCAAAGCGTAAAAGGACTATTGCGGTCTGAGCATCGTTCCGGCCGATTAGCTAGAATAGGGAAGAGTGTCATACTCTTCCCTAATTATGTACTTTTCATATACATATGTTATTGTACAAAACTAAACGTAACGTATGTGGCGTGGGATCATTATCGCCAGTTTTACCGTTTTACTGTTTTACTGACGGGTGTTATAGGGTAAATCGGGGTAATACGGTCACTTAGGGTAATACGGTGACTTCTGACTTTGACCACCTGAATACTGCAAACCAATCAACGAAATGGGTTGGTTCTTTGCACAAAAATACCTCTGCTATCGTGGATATGACTGTCAAAATTCTGAACTGAAATGTGAAATATAATCAATTTAAATTTACTTCGATTTCGTGCGTTTGGGCAAGAATCCACGTCGGAAAAAAATGTAAAGTTTGACAGGCTGAATACTCTGCTATAAGTAAACTATTGCTATAGTTTTTCCACTGTTAGAAACACGGGTTACTGGACTATACGTGACGTAAATTTTAAACCGGCAGGTAATTATGAATTATTAATACCCGTTGCAGGTGACCGTACAACCCTAAATTGACCATATTACCAGATAAAGTTTGGCGATTAATAACTTTTGTTTTACAAAGAGTATTAACTTTATACCTGACAAGTATGCAGATCTTGGGGACTAGTATTGATGCTATAAAAATGAGCTATCTAATTATTACCAGTAAAAAATTATATGGCGGTTCGGGTAATGTGGTCAAAAAGGGACAAATTTCTGCCCGTATTATCCCGTTTTACCCTACATGTCAGCGATCCTTGTCGTTGGTATTTGTGTCATACTTCATGGGTTTAAATGATGTAGTTTTTGTCGTAAGCGGCGTTGGCACAGCACAAAACTCTGGGTACTTTGTCACTAACAATTTCAGTAGGAACTGTAGTTTTTCTACAAAGTGATGTATGTGTTTGTTCCATAAAATGGGCGTTTAATTCAAAATTATTGATAGTATAGTAGATTGTTTCAGAAGTGCAATTATATATATATTTCTAATTTAAGTTAATGTCACAATGTCACATTCGGTACCTTCCGATCAAATTATTTTTGCCTATATTAAAGTATTTTAAGGTATATTAAAATTAGCACTCATTTTCAAAATACTTACTTACTGTTTTACAAAGGATTTCAAATTCCTCAAAACTAGAAAGGGTAGGTAGCTCTCGCTATTTCCCTACCTAAACTTGAAATCGCTTGTCCGTTACCCATATTGCTACATATTTGCGGAGCTGCAGAATTAAAAAGCGTTTTAATCGGAATTTTTAGCAGATCGTATTCTCTTGAACAGGTTTTAGATTATGTGTTCCTAATTGAATCTACGCAATGGTATCAGATTGGCAGTTTGGGTTTAAAAAATTCTCAAATAATTGTAATAAATAATTGCTTGGTATGATTGGTTCGGCTTGTATGAAATCCAGAGGATCAATTTGATGGATTAAACGGATTTTCGTAATAATTAATCTCAAATTTGACGCAGACGTAGGTGTCACAAATAATTATATATATTTATATATATATATATATATATATATATATATATATATATATATATATATATATATATATATATATATATATATATATATATATATATATATATATATATATATATATATATATATATATGTATATATATTCTAATTTATTTGTCTCTTCATACTTTAATATGTTGTTATTTATTTATTATTTTTTCATATTTTATTATGAGTTATTGGCAAATGAAGGTCAAATTTACTGCGTTTAAGTCTCATTAGAAATTGACACATGGTAATGGAGCTATGAGCCCTAGTTTTACGCGGCGGCCTCAGCCGCCGCGTATATACTATATTGCAATCGTCTTCTATGATTGCATGTAGTTCTACTGTAAAATTGGAGGCAGGTCAAGAAAAAGCGTTGTTTGTGTGGGCGTGTGTATCTGTGTATCTTTCTGTGCACGTTAGGTATATGCATACGTAATTGAGCGACATAAGAACGCTGTTTGTGCGAGCGTGTGTCAGTTCATACATGACATGCACGTCACAGGAACCTAAAATCATTGAACAGTGTTGCGACGCAACCTGTTGCGATAATGTTTCGTAGATTATTTATCAGTGCCTTGGAGCAACAAAATGTCGAACTTCAGATGTCGTTGCCTATGTACAGTAGGCAGCAGTACAAGAATGCAGAAAATCTAAATTCCGCAAAATAAGAATGTTTTTCCCTTCAGGGCGACAGATCGGCAAATGCCGTGAAAAACTAAACTTATTCTTGCTTAATATGTACGGCATTTTGGGGCGCAAATTGACCCGAAAACATCGCTATTGCGGCACCTGCAGAGCTGAACCAAAACCAGATTGCCTGTTGCTAGCCTACATACTGTGTAGACTTATAACGGTAATTTGTCCCATGAATTTTTCTGATATGGCAACATTTTGAAATATTTAGTTGTAAACGTTGGCTTTAAAATATTTTGGTGCCGCGTTTTATATTCGAAGAATATCCTCAGCACTGAAAGCATGTCGCATTGAATTCTATCCAAAATTAATTTAACTCTACTCGCAAAACGTGCTTGTTTGAAACGTTTGTCGCATATAACATGTTGTACATTATCATTATATAGGATCACGATTATATGCAAATTGTACGCTGCATTTCGTTCACACA
The DNA here is from genome assembly GCA_030248245.1 of Trissonchulus sp. WLG1_4. Classification (NCBI taxonomy): domain Eukaryota; kingdom Metazoa; phylum Nematoda; class Enoplea; order Enoplida; family Ironidae; genus Trissonchulus; species Trissonchulus sp. WLG1_4. Next base: position 31,985 of record JASANF010015196.1, read on the forward strand.
TTCACGACTTCATCACTTTGAAACCACCATAAAGTTTTAATTAAGCCTCGCCGGAAGTGTCAATTATTAGTTCGGAAGCGAGTTTTCAAAACCTTCACTAATAGGATGAAAAACTTTGCTATTTTCAGCAAGCCATTCGTGTTAAGTAACTTAATTCAAACCAGCGCGATTGAGCTGACGCAATGTATTAGTTACCTTTTGTTTTCTACTTTTATGGACTTCTGTTTATTCTATACGGATTCTATACTAATTCACACAGATAATGTGGGCTTAGGTATCCTGCTAATTTTAATGAAAAAGCCTTCAGATTCAGTTCCACTCACGGCTACTTAAAAATGAATTTTGAGCCTTTTTAAATGTTTATTCAAAAATTAGTTAAACTCTACAATACCACTCGTCTCCTAAACTCTGTAAACCTCAGTGCGCCCATTATTGAGACTCTGCCTCTACATACATAGTTCACCTAAATTGTAAAACTCAAATTATCAAATATATTTCCCAAATAAAATAAAATTCATCAAAAACGTCAATATTTCATTTCGCCACCACAGCGCAGCCACACGTTTTTGCCCGACACCTTCCCTTGGCCCAGGCAGTTTTTCGCGTTTCCGCATCCAATTTTTCCAACTCTTTGTCACACATCGCTTGACAGTCGCTGTTCCGACGACAGGATAGCGCATCTAAAGGTATAAAATATGGTATGCTTATGCTTGCCGCAAGTTCAAAAACTGATTTAGAAGTTAATGTTTTCATGTCATGGTAAAGTACATAAGGCCCGTTAGAGTACTTAACGGCATTCGTGTCAGCTCAGCATCAGAGATGCACGGGGGGAATCGGCGAGGAGGGGGGTGCCCGTCTCCTGGCCGAAGGGGGGGATGTGGTCCCAAATTTTGGCCATTTTTCGGCGATAGCCAAAAATTTTTTAGAATTTTTCGATTTTCAACTCAATTTTGGGGTACTTTTTGGGCCGCAGGCGAAAATTTTTTGCACTTTTTCAATTTTTTAAATTTTTGGGGCACTTTCTTGGCCATCAAAGAGGGGGGATGGGGGGTTGAGGGGGTGGGTGCCGGCTGTCTGAGGGGGGGGGGGGTGCCAACCCCCCTCAGCGGGGCGGTGGATACCCCCCCTACCCCCCCTATGTGCATCTATGCTCAGCATTGGCCCAGTAACTCAAATGGTTGAAACGGTGGTCAACAGATCTGGAGACGGGTGGTTCGAATCTTTACCTATCTAGTTTTTTATTAGTCAAGAGTGCATAATAGTATAAGAATGTCACTCGTGCAGTTCTGGTTTAAATGATTGTGACAACCGGCGCCCATTACTTACAAACAGGCCATAAAGGTCTAAAACCCACACAGTTCATGACGGCTGATATAAAACGTGGCAACATGCCCACAAATCAGTCTTTGGTCGTTAAATGTAGGAAAGGGACACGTCCTTCTAGCTCCTGCACACGCTCACACTTGAATTTGCAGTGTTAGAGAGTAACTGGCGAAATATTTGGTGGCTATTGCTTCCTAAACCTAAGCAAATTATAAACTTTACTTGGGGCTGCCGCCCCTTGACCCCTGCCGCAGCGTGGTTTTGTTTTCCTGTCGGCTAGGGAGCGCAGACTCCCACGATTTGCACTCATAAGCCTGGTTCATACTCGTCCCTAAGCGTTGTCCCTGTCCCTAAGTGTTGTCCTTGTCCCTATCCCTAGGTGTCCTTGTCCCTGTGTCCTCATGCTTTGTCCCTGTCCTTAAGAAATGTCCCTAAGGTCTATAGGGAATGTCCTTGTCCCTGTCCTTAGAGGTGATTGATTCATACTCCTTGAGGACAAGGGAATAGTCTTTCTCACATGAACTAATGCTCAAACGTCATTGGATAAAATGCGTTTTGTTTAAAGTACCTTGAAAAAGTTATCAAACCTATTTGAAAGCTGAAAAAAAAAGAAAAGACAAAATTTCGAACATGGGATTCGAACTCTGATACATTAGTTTGAGGAGCAAAAATCTTAACCACTTCACTACCAGGTCATGGAATTTTGAACTCTAAAACATCTTTATAAACTTTTAGTTTATTTCAGGCTGGTATAAAAATTGAAAACCAAGTATTTTTCACGCAAAACTGTGTTAAATAACCCAAAAATAACGATGGAATAATTACTGCAACACAAGCCCATGACATTCTGTCACTAGTAGTCGAGTTCGTCCGTGATTGGCTGTTCTTCGTGTCACATGTAGTCACTGCCGTATTTTGATTGGCCGAGTTGCTTAGGGACAGGGAAAAAGTAGAACATTGCTCAACATTGCTTAGGGACATAGGGACAGTCCTTATGGCTGCTTAAGGACATTCCCTAAGCTTCTTAGGGACAAGTATGAATTAATCGCAGCTTAGGGACAGGGAAAAAGAAAAGGACACTTCGGAAGTATGAATTAATCTTTTATAAGGACAGGGACAAACCTTAAGGACAGGGACAGTCCTTAAGGACGAGTATGAACCGGGCTATAAAATAAACAAATGTGTCTAAGCTAATTTGGTGTGTATGTCGTGAAATAATATATAATCAGACAGAATTAATGACAGTAATACAAGGAAGGACACATGAAACGTGCAAAATATTAAATTAGAACTTTTGAAGTTCGAGTAAATGAGTACGTTGTCAAAATGTTTACTACCCATCCTGGAATATGCGACGCCCTCAAAACCTTGCAAGTTGCAACAGTGAAATTATTTAGCTTAAATGACTACATAAATGACTACAAACTACATTTTGTTATGTAAACCACATCGCCTAAAAGTGTAAAAAACTTTGGTTCTGGCCTGGTGAAGGATGAGTTTAAAAAATTGAGCAAAAAAGTAGACCCCCTCTTTTTCAAAACTCTGGCTACGCTTATGCATTCCTGCAAAGAACTCTAAAGGCTCGATTCATACTTACAGCCGTATGTCCGTTCAGCCGACAAAATGACGAAATAATGACGTCACATGCGCTGGCTGACCCACTTCGCTAGGCTGCTAGTGACGTCATTCTGCAGGCTGAACGGACATACGGCTGTAAGTATGAATCGAGCCTAATTCAGCATGCTCTCTGACTGGCTGAAAAGTGCAGTTTATATATTTTTATGTGATTCGATTAGATGATTTGACACGCTAATACATTGTCACACAGGAGTCTAAAACAACTTTACAATCTGTGTTGTAAATGAGAATTAGGGCCTATGAGACTCGGGGGCTGTGGTGTAGTGGTAGCATGCTTGACTTCGAAGCAGGCGGCCCGGGTTCGATTCCCGGCGCCTCCACCTCTTTCATTCTTTCTAAATTGGGGCATCCTCTTTCTATTCAACATCTGCATAAAAGATGAATAAATGTACCTACTTATGTTTTAACAAAATTTTACGAATTCCTGGATTTCTCGATGTTGCAAAAAGTAGACTAATACTGATGCCACTCAGTTATTACTTATTTTTTAGAACTCATGTTAAAATTATTTATGACTATATTCACCTGAACACTGAAAAGCAATCATGGCAATTGTAATGAGAGCTGTGAAAAATTTGAAAATATTCATTTTCAGCTTAGATACGGGTCGCAGCAGGCAGACACTCTTCGACAACTCGACGAGAACTCGAAACTTGAGTAACTAGCTAAAAGAACAAAGCAGTTTTATATGCATATTCAAGAATAAAAATAATTACTTCTAATTTAGGATTGTCACTTACATAGATTTTTCAGTAGTGTTCTTCTGTTTAGTAAATGAGATGTGCTTTTTACTTTTGCGCAGGTGCTTTTGTGGCACAAAATAGCAACTAAAACCGTTTGCCGTCATATTTTCGTCATTAGTTGCTCTCGGACATATCTAATGGCGTGTGTGTTTCTAAACTTGTAGCCCTCAACCTTAGTTTAAGCGTTACATTCATTACATTACCTACCTAATGTCTTCATGACCAGGTCTACACCCGTAAATTATGTAACTGAATTAACTTCAGTAACTCAACATAAGTTTGCCAAATGTTTATAAAACTTTGTGTAAAGATTAAACCTTGTCCTCAGGATATACTTGCTGAATTGTATGACATTGTTAATCGTTAATATTTTTATAGTCATAAACGTTATCTAGTTAATCTAATCCAGTTACAATATTAATTAATGGAAAGGCCCCAAGGTTCACATAGAATCTACGTTTTTTTTCAAAAATTTAAGTATAAACGGGTTCCAATGGGCATTTTACTTCTAAGCTATGCAGCCAATGGGCATTAGTGCTCGCATGCTCTGTGTTATTGAGCAGTTATTAGATTAAAAAATGCCGGTGTACTAACAAATCCATAGTCATTCAATCAGGCGTAGCCAAGCGTTAAGCAAAAAGAAAAGATATTTTTGCTGTGTGAACACAAAGTGAAACCTGTCAAAAGCTGTCAAAGCAAAAAGCGAAACAACAAAAAGTAAATAGTAGACGGTTTCTCTGTGTTAACAATCCTCAAATTTGGTGATTTCAGTCTGAAGCATTAGAGGAGGAATGCATAAAGCCAACCCCTAAAAACAGTTTAAATGGATCTGTTGTCACAACTTAGAAGATCTATTAAACGACAAATTTTGCACGTAATGTACATCGGTTAGATCAGTCATAATTAGACTTTGATAAGGGCTCAAAGGGTCTTATCCAAAATTGGATTTATCGGATTAGATTTAACTTTATTTCGTCAATAGCGCAGCGTCAGTTAAACGTAATTTATTGAAACTTGGCACACACCGAGGTAGTGTACATGTGTGGGCCATTTGGGGCAAAATTTCAGCCGGATATTTTCATTTTCTGCTGCGCTATTAGCAAAATTATTTGAAATCTAATCTGTTAAATCCAATTTTGGATAAGGCCTAAAGTTAGAATCTTACCCTTAAGCTCACTTTATATGTACTTCGTGTTTTGTGTGTAGTGTTTTTTCTGTTTTGTACTTTCTTTTCATGTTTGAAATTTTGATTTTTGCTGTGCTTTTGTGGTTTGTGCTGTTTTTAGACATAAAATTTATTTTTTTGGAATCATGTTGAACATTTGTGTTTTGTGATTTTCAGAGTGCTTTTGTGTTTTTGAACTGTGGTGCTCAGCACTGCCCAGTTTATACTCAAAAGCTCAAAGTATGAAGCGGATAACTCAAAACATAAAAACGCAAAAACACAAAACAAGAACTATGAAAGTATGAACCAGTATGAAACTATGAAAGCACAAGACACAAAGCACAAACAAGCAGCAATTTTGTGCAAAATTTATTGAGTTTTGATCCGTGGCCACAGCAGAATTTCAGTCATGACCGACAGTATGTAGTAAATATCAGTGCAACATATAATCGGTAGAATAGCCATCAGCTGGAAGAAGTCCCTTCAATAGAAGTTTAACCTGCCGCTCACATTTTTTCAACTTTCAGAAAGTTTTTAGGTATTTTTGTAAAACTGCTTGGAAATTTTACACCAAAGAAGTTAAAAAATAATATGTTGAAAAAAAGCATTTCCTTATTTTGTGAAAAAAGGAAAGAAGAACGTGTAGATGATCAAGCCTAGAACTTTTGTATGGACTGTAGAATGCTAAACACTGCACCCCAACCGCCGAGTCTTGTAGCCCCAATTAGTTTTCTTATTACATAAGCCGTTAAGGGGGCGCTCTAAGTAACTTCCAATAAATCAAATTGATATAATTTTTCTTTTCTTACGCATTCGATATTTTTTGCTCAAGTGCAGGCAAGTTAGACACTAGACAAGTCTTTTTGCAAAGTTTGAAACTTCTGGGAGCATTTTAGCAAATTTTATGACTATATCAAAATTGAACTTTTGCAAGTTTGAAACGACGTAGCTCAGCGGTGCTCAAATTTAACAAACAATATCTTTAATTAAAAAAAATTATCTGCCCAAGGCACCATTTTCGTCGATTCTTAGTTTTTATCGACAAATTTTTAGAAATTTTTAGTTAATTTTAATTTTTATCGAAAGTGACGTTTTAAAAAGCCTGTCTTGAGGCAAATCACAATAATTACAATTGAAGAAGTACGGTGCCTCCATATATGTCTGTTCTAACCGTTTGTAAAACTTCATTTGAATCTGTTTTTGCAGCTGACAGTAATCTGAAAAAAATGAGCACCATAACCTAATTTCAGAAACCTGAAGTTTGCCTACACATACGTATTTTCCAAAAAATAGAGCTAATTTTTCTGTACTAAAATCCGTTGAGAAAAATTTCAGAAGCCAAAAAGTAGCTAACGAAAAATTGGTTTGAAGAATAGTGTATTTTTGTCAATGTTGGTCAACGTATTTTGAAAATTTTTTTAGAAAGGTTTTCCTACACATACGACTTTTTAAAAAGTTGCAGCTAGCAATTCGCTGTACAAAACTGTTTTAAAAAGTACCAAAAGCCATATAGAATTTTTTGGTATATCTATTTAAAGATTTTTTCTCATTGAAAAATTGGTTGAAAATTTAAGGCAATCAAAATTTGACGTTATACACATCAAATGAAAGCTAGTTTGATTTTGAACAACTTTTCTTCTCGAGTGAACGAACGAAAACTTGAATGAAAAATTTTATTGCCCAAAGTCAGTTATTCAGAGCGCCACCTTAAGCTTTCTTTTAAACAGCGTAAGAATTAGTTATTCAGAGCGCCACCTTAAGCTTTCTTTTAAACAGCATAAGGATTAAGTGATAAAACTTGATCGGCACCTTACTCACAAGGCCAACCTGATACCATACTCAAACGTAGCCCTCCAAGTCTACCTTCTTCACCCCACACACACGGTTTCATGATTTACCTGCAATGATAGGGTTTGACAACCTCATACAAAGACGCGTGGATCCACATCCAATATATTACCATGAAGGATTGCACTTATACAGTCTTACACACGCCTGACCCGACTGTTTTCCCAGATCCATCCCACATTTTGTTGCCCAATTTGAAAAAACAGAGTAGCACCCCGCAGCCGTCGGTTGACGGCTCCCTCAGATTTCCTCAGCTTTATATGTGTACATATGACTTGAATTTACCCAAACTTGAGCACACATTCCGACGAACCAACCCACCACAGGGCTTAGCAAAAACAAACGTCTGTTCGGTTAGTGCATGTTCTGTGGGTAATGTCATGTCATGTCATCACGGTGTTTGCGAAAGAAGAAACACGGTGCATTTATGGCTTATAAATTTACACCATGGTGTAAAATACCACAAGTTTGGTTTAATACCTGTCCGCATTTGCGTCTGTAAGCCAGTGCAGACTCATAGTTGTAAATACAGTCTGGTTTGCATCTTTCAGTCTTGCTCACACACCAGAAACCAGTCTCTGATTGACAAAATTTTGTACAGCAACTACTTAACCATTAAGCTTACAGATTAAACGGCACTGTGATAAACGCGTATTTGATCAGTTAGGTACCAATAAAACTGTTATGCCAAAATATGATTAAGATTTTCTGGTTAGAAAGTTATTTCCAAATGTTTTTGAAACTACCGTCAACTAGCTTTTTACTTAGTTTTGGGACAACTTTTGCTCTTTTGCTGCTGCTTGCTTTGAATAATTCTAAGTAATTAAATTTTTTACCTAGTTTTCGATAAATAAAGCGTCAGTCAATAAAAAAATACTTTTAGGGCTTTAAAAAACCATAGAAAACTACTAATTTGGCCATTTCGGCCCTACCGTAAGCTAGCTAACAACAACAAACCGAAGCTAGCTGGCTGGCCGCCTGGGCCAGCTAACACACGATCACACCCTACACAAAAATTATGCACAAACACGCACACAATTTTGCCACAGCAAATACATGAAGACGTGCAATTTACGTAGGGTAAAACAAATGTAAAGTCCTGTCGCTACTGAGGTAGCGACAGGAAAAACACGAAAACACGAAGTACCAAACACGAAGTACATATACTGTGATACGCGCTTTAGACTGAGTCTTGTAAAACTTGGCTAAGACTGTATTTATGCCTTGCACCATGAATGTTGAAGCAGTGTATGCTGGTAAATACCGGACTGTAGGCCACAATAATGTAATGGATATAATGACACCATTTCGGAAATGCCTCATGCTCGAAAGCTAGTGATACTACGAATGTTTTCAGTAGATTGCTTTGGTTAATTTTTCATCTGTGAATGAACTAATTAGATTTTGCAATTCTAGAAAGTCTAGAAATGCAATAAATTATAGAAAGCTAATAAATTTTGATTGTAAATGTTTCGTACGACCTGTTATGTGTAACAGGTGAAATATGTAGTTTGTAATTAGATGAAACCTGAATTATTGTGATTTAAAAAACCAAATACAAACTTATAACAAGCAGCAATTTTATGCAAAATTTAAATGAGTTTTGATTCATAGCCACCAACAGAAGCGCTGTTTGCCCGTCCGAGCATAGCGCAGCGGGCCGTAAGGCCCGCCATGGCCGTAGGTGGATCCCGAGACTGCGGCTCCAGGCACCCCGCTATGCCCTGCCACAGAACGAACCACGAGGAAAATAGTAGGGGTCGCGACGGGCGGGCCTGCCCGAGCGCAACCGTTGCACCGGAGCCGACCAACCGAGGGCCAACAAGGACCCCAAGCAGGGTTGGCTTGGCATTGATCCAGTGCCACTGGGGTGATGGTCTCGGTTTGGCCATCCGTCGCCGAATGAGCCCCCCGATCCCTTGGCCGCCGATTCCGCTCCTCCCTTGGATCCATTTTTCGACGTTGCCACCACCGCCCTGCAGCCACCGATGAGGCTGACACCCCAGAATTACGGGTCCGGGATAGCCACCAACAACTGTACAGTGTACACCAGTAGTACAGTTGTTTTTAGGGCAAAAAACAACCAATAACCCGAAAGAATTTACTTCAAAGGAAGTTTAACCTGCCGCAATTATGTAGTTATTCTTAATTATGCGCTGTGAAAACCGTGCATAAGACTGGAAGTGTGAATCGACCGTCACAATTTTAATTTCCCGCAGGAGTACATACATTGTAGATAATGACCACGCATTTGCACTAATGTTTACGAGCAAATGAGGGAAAAGTCAAAACCATCATATTGCTTGCGTGTTCATTTTCTTGTAAAATTACTAAGTTGGTTATAACATGTCCGATATTAGGAATAGGTATGTATGTACCTACTCGCCTCTAGTAAAAACACCGCCTTCTTTGAAGTGTTAGGTAAATTGCATTCATGCAATATTGCCTCAGTCAAATTTTGTTGTTTAACTATAATTAAATTGACTATTGACATTTTATCATTCTTCCGTTTAGTTTGAACGTCAATTGGATGACTCTATTGTTTACATTTTGCGGCATAAATTATTTTTTTTGTAATTTAATTATTTTTCTTCAGCAAATAAGAGTCTTTTTAGGCGTCATTTTTTTAGAAACCATGAATGATTTATTTTGTTTGCTACCTCCTTCTTAAGCCGAGCAGTTAAGAAATTCTTCTTTTCTGTAGTTCTTTTCAACAGTTATCTTATCTGAGTCTCTCTTTAACTCCGGCTCTTCTTATTAAAAATCTGTCTTTAAAAAATGTGCGCTATTGAGTGTTTCAAAATTTAGAACTCATAAATGTGTAATGCTACATTTTTTGAAACGGCCCAAGCATTCTTGGTTCTACCTACCTATTGTAGGTAGCTGAAGTTAAGCACCACCCGTGCGTTCGCCCTACGCCAGGCCGAAGTTTGAGCGAACATGTCCAGCAAACTGAACCAAAGCGAGCTCGCGTGCCTCTATTGAATGTGATAATAGATTATTTATGTTTTAACTTGCTATGGTTTTAATCCTTTATTTAACTTTTTTCTTTCTTTTATTTGCATTTTTCGACATTAAACTTTTAGTGGTAGCAGTAACTTGCTGCTGTTGAGATTGGCTAATCCTGAAGATTCTTTCATTCTTTCAAAAATTTTTTTGTTTCAATCCCGATGACTCGTTGCGTAGGTCAAACAGGCCAATGGGTACTGAAGACGCGGAACGGTATAGTTATTCTGAAGTGAAAGGAAAGTGGAGATAAACAAGAAAGTTGTCAGTGTCAAATTTTAATTTTAAGAAGTTCAAATGAAAATTTCAAAAATAGGCAGAACAAAACTGAAGCGCATTGCTCTGACTGCACGGAGGGAGACCTGCTCATTTTGTTTGCTAGAGTCACTTTGTGGTCAGAAATTAACGTTCATCAGTGAAGTAATGTTAAAAAGTCAAAACTTGAATGGACGCCTGCTTTTCCACTTTAATTATTAATTTGTTATTTTCAACGTTTTTTGTGTAGGTCTTGCATTTTTTGTCACATGACAGATCAGGTTTTTTTGTCGGTTTTTTGTGAAGTGAACAAAGCAAGACTGTTCAATATTGATATCAGTATCACGATTTCTTTCGTGCTTTTTTCTACTCAAATTCTTTGAGAAAAGTCTCATATACTAAGTACGAATCGTTTAGTTTAAGTATAGAAAAAGCATTGCGCTAACGTGCTCTGCCTTCTGCCACCAAAACCAATCCGAACCATTCCACACCTTTTTTTGACTTATGTAAGTGTTCAAAAATTACATTACTCAAGAAAAAATTGCAAAAGCGGACGGGTTGCACCCCAAACACCGCAGGATTACCCGGAAAAAAAAAAAAGATTCGCCCCCCTCTCGCGCCGCCCACACCCCCCCGTTTTTCCCCCAATCGGGCTCCTAAAAAATTAAAACCCAAAACAAACCCCGCCACCCCCCCCACCAAAAAAAAATGCGTCAAGCCGGAAAATGTGCAACCGTCACACCTGGCATACAATTTACACAAAGATTTTCCGATCACCCACCTTGAGAATTCTAAAATTTCAACAGCAATAATATAAAAATTTGTCGTTCCGTTTGCTTTAACGAAGCTGTGGAAAATTTTTGCTAAAAATAACAAAACAAGCTTTCCACAATGCGTCCAGCCGCAACTTCATTCCGCTAAATATTGTTTTTCACTGCAAGTAGAGATTTTTTTGTTATTTTGACTTGAAGATCCAAATACTAAACCAAACTTCATGACGACAACAAATTCAACTACAATACTTCAAGGGAAACCCCCTAATCGAGGCAGATTTTCCCGCACCTGTAGAGACTAGGGCAAAAAAGTCAACCCGTTTTTATTTAAGTTAAAGTTAAAGTTAAAGTTAGGCAAAAGGCTCAGTTTAAGTTAAAGTTAAAGTTAAAGTTAGACCACTAACTTTTTTCAAAGTTAAAGTTAAAGTTTGATCTCCGTTTTCGTTAAAGTTAAAGTTAAAGTATGACCACTAACTTTTTTAAAAGTTAAAGTTAAAGTTATACCCTTAACTTTTTTAAATAAAGTTAGATTAAGATTCGAAACTTTTTTAGTTAAAGTTATAAAGAGTTGTTTTAGACAGATAAACATATCTTTCAGCTTTTTACTTAACCACACTGCGTAACTTTAGTGAATAGACATTAATGGTTGAGCCGAGAGTTGGGAATGCCAGAAAACTCTCCAGAACTTCCGCAAACTACTAGAAGTAGTTTTCCGGACATTTCCAGACTTGGCCGGAAAATGGACTTGACAGGCTTAAAACATTTCCCAGCTGGATGAAAGTTTCTAATAAACTGTTTTTAAAAAGTGACCCCAGTGGTTACTGTAGTCCGTGAGGGTAAATTGGGTTCATCGTGACAAAAATAAACCCCGGGTTTCAAGGGCGGACGGTGGGGGATATGGGGAATACATCCCCTCTTTTGCCCTGAGCAAAGAAAATTTTTTCGGAGCCGCATACCAAGAATAGCCGGAGATTCATAAAATTCGGCCTCAAAATTAAAAACTTTTCTCCGGAGGCTGTTCGCCTTCAGACGACGCGCTGAGTTAACTTCGCATTGCGGTTTCATCTGGCTAGGGCTGTTAAATCTTCAACATTACGTGTAACAACCTTTAATTAATGATATTAAATAAAACAGTTATCTTTATGGGCAAACCAAGGGCATAGTGTTTGACGCGAATCCGTGCCGGCCGGCGGAGAATTTCGCCCCCCGGCCGGAAAAGCCGGCTGCCGCCGGCCGAGGGCCGATTTTTTGGACAAAACCTATTATTGATCCAAATCCAGCGTGTCATTTTGGCATAACTTAGCCTACGGATTGTTATGCCGGCCTAATTTTATCAGTCGGTTGAATCGGGCTGGCCGGCTGGCGTTTTTACCGGCCGGCCGATTTTGACCGCCCCGCCAGCGCCGGCTTTTTTGCGACTGAAAATAGTCCCCCCTTTCGTTTTTAAGTCTGGCCGTCTCCAATTGACCAAATTTAGCCTAAAAGTCACATTTTCCTCAATGTTATATGACTGCGCCCCGGACCCCAGCAATTTTGTAGGTTAATGATCTTTCGTTTATTATCTCGAATCAAACGCGAAAGTATTAAAATTGCTAAAAAGTATATACATTTTAACTCATACGAAAATTCGAGAAGCATTCCATCAAATTTTTTTCAGGGTACGCCGCTGTTTTCAAGACGTAATTTGTCGAAAACAGCATAGCCGACTTTCGAGCACAAGTCATAACGCAGTTAGTAAATCTAGTAAAAGTCAAATAAGGTAGAATAACTTATGCCGTATCCCCCTTTTTTGCCACGGTCCGCCCCGAATTTAGTGCAGCACCTCAAAATACTCCTGAGAACGAGACGTCTCTGGGTCATTTTGTAGGTTGTACAAACCGTGGGGGGTCACGGGGCCGCAATGGTGTCACACTGTTCCTATGTACTCTTGTTAGGGGTAAAGTGAGCACCTGATTACGAATCTGCTGTTTGTTTATGTCTAGAAAGAACCAACTCCACATAACCTCCAACATCAGTGGCTTACCCAGAAAAAAATTTCGAGGGGGAATGACTTAGACTTCTCGTAATGAGTTAAAATCACTGTTAAGCAATTTTAAAATTTCTAAACGCCTAACAAACGACAGATCCCTTAATCACAAAGTTGCAACAGTCTGTGGCGGCAGCCCCCTGCTGGCCCCCAGAAAAAATTAAGCTATTTTCCACATGTTTAGACAAAATTTGGTTAGCAGGACTGCTGAAAACGTATCAGAAATTTTTTCTGACAAAAAATTAAAACAAAAGATGGTAACGTCACATCAGACATTCAGACAGTGTATTACTCGTGTATATAGACATTTAAATCAGCATAATGTACATGCACAGGCTTTGATGAAAAATAATAGCCAGGAATAATAAGCCACATAGTCGCAGGGGTCTGAAGGGGCAGCCCCTAGAAAAAATTGGGGAAATTTTTTATTTTTAGGCCTAAGTTGGTCAGTTGGAGACGTATCAGAAAATTTTTTGAGCGGACCATAAAAATCAAAGGGGGGACCCTGGTGCAAAAAAAATCACTGGGAAAAAGTTTCGAAGGGGGAATTCCAACCTCCCCCCTGGGTACGCCTTTGCCCGACATGAGATCGAAATCGAAGTGGTGACATCAAACCTTACAACTATAGACAAACTTGGTATCAATTCAATCACGCAATCGCATATTTTGACAAGAAAATCTACGATCATAACAGTTTTTGTTGATACAAGTTGCGTACATTTTTCGCAAAATATTGTATGTGGGTCAGACCCTCGAAGTATCAACTACTTGTGGACTAGCGCTTTTGACCACTCAACAAACGCTAATTCGAAGGGTAGTGATGTTTAGTTAAAACTATTTTGAAGGAAAGTACTAAACAGACATCAGGGGTCGTATTCTCAAAATTACCTGCAGGTAAAGTTAGGCTAACTATACCCACAGGTAAGGTGAAGGTAAAGTTAATTCTGTGGGTAAAGGTAAAGTTAAAATTGAAAACAAGGTTAACATCGGTGGTTGAGGTTAAAAATTTGCACAATACATAAACTTTAGCTGCGAAACAAGATAAACCACTTTTCTGACCAGAATATTAAAAGTAACCTTAGCTATCACGTTGGCTTTAGTCATTGTTTGAGAATACGATTTTACCTTCACCTTACCTGTGGGTAAAGTTAGCCTAACTTTACCTGCAGGTAATTTTGAGAATACGGCCCCAGACTAGACGATCAAGTCATTCGTATGTGTATCGAGTTTAATAATTACCAAACAAAAGCTCTTAAATTATAAAATTTTGACAACTCAATAGTCAATACCCTAAGTGACGATATTTCATTAAAAATTGTAAAAAAGCATGTCTTCAAAAAAAGAGCAGTCAGTTCCCATACTGACTACGTGTTAATTATATTCGCTGGACAACATGGGGCTGCTACTTTTACACTATGCAGTTGCAGAGATGATTCTCTAAAAGGATCAATTATACCACAACCACTACACTACTTCAAAAATACAATTATATGAGCCCCTTAAAATATGTTGTGAATGCGTTAAGCTGAGCGGCCTCCAGTAAAAGTAGGTACCACTACCAACAATTACGGACTACGGTTGTGTACAGCGTCGGAGGAAAAAAATTAAATTTGACAACGATTTTGGTTAACTAGAACATCAATTAAAATATTTCTTAAATTATCTTACCCTAAATCAAAAAAGTTATAAAAAAGTTTAGATTCAAAATTTTGAATAAAAGTTATAATTTAAGTTAAAGTTAAGAAATTGGAGGAATTTAAGTTAAAGTTAAAGTATGGGTGCTTGAATTTAAATTAAGTTAAAGTTAAAGTAAGACCCTTAACTTTTTTGAAGTTAAAGTTAAAGTTAAAGTAAGACCCCTAACTTTTTTAATTTTAGTTAAAGTTAAAGTTTAACTTTTTTGCCCTAGTAGAGACACATACACTTTCCAAACATACCTACTCACAATTCCGTTTCACAATTGCAAAATCAAGCAAAGACATGTTTTTATTAGTTTTTATATTAGGCAGTTTTCATGACGTCGTAGCGCTTTGTGTAGTGCCCTTGCGTTCAGAAATTACTAGAAAAGCTGCCAACAGTGTTTCTACTTTACTATTTGGCTTACAGCGTAGTAAAGTGATGACGTATCGTGTGAATACAAAACTGGTCACACTTGTTTAAATTTATTTTATGAGTTATTTTTGCCTATTTCATAATTTACAAATTTAGTTCTAAATGGAGAACCTATTCGTAGAATGATCGGTTACTGCCGAATTTACTATATATAACTTTATTGCGTGGTCTGGCTTACAGTCAGCCAGATCTTGACAAAATGACGGAAACGGGGGTCGGGGGTGGTGCTGGCGGTTTTGAAACGGGGTTAAGTAGTTTGGACGCTATGCACCGATCAGGCTAAAAATAGCTTCCCCAGACCCCAGAGCTAGGGCTTGACTTTGAGTTAGGTTTCTACTTGTTTACTTCTGTTTGTTATTGTGTTTGTTTTCGGCTTCCAATGAATCCTTCAATTTAAAGTTGTGTTTTAATTATTGATTGCCTATTGGGTGTTTGCTTTGCAGCTTTTTCCGCGCGCGAGCCCCAAATCTGAGAAAGGGCCGGAATCTGAGTTGTAGGCGATTTGTGGCGGTTTCCAGCCGTTAGACCACTTTTCACTTGGGCTTGGCCGCAGGGTCATAATCGCCAAAGTGTCCCTCGCCTCACGGGTTAAATTCCAACAGTCCCGTCGTTTAACATATTAACTGCGAAAATTAATTTCTTTCTCCACCTGGTTCTTACTTGTGACTCTGAGAAATTTTAAGCATTGGAACAAATTTTAAGCGTTTTGAGGAACAATTTTAAATGTTTCAGCCAACTTGTAAAAAAGTATTTTCCACAAAAAACTGCAAGTGAGTCACCAATTCTGTAGGTTTTGTCAACAAAGCAAAAAATTTCTACTAAAAAATTGTCTGTGAACTTATAGTATGACTATGAATTTACGCGTCTCTTCAATCACCTGTATCTTCAAATCCATGGATATTTTGTATTTTTTCTGCTTTTCTCTCTTTGTGTTTTGTTCAACTAACATTTTAGTATTTGACCAATACTAATTACTAACGTATGTATGTTTATTAAACTTTTTTGGGCGCATTATATATTTGGCGTATTTGAAGAGCTTGTCTATTCTGTTCTGTTCTGTATTTTGTGGCATCTTATTCATCCATTTTATGTTAATTAATTTGTATCAACCATGTTTTCATGTTTTCGAGGGTCAAATCATGTCGTCCTGTGGTCTACATAAATTGGACTGCCCGCTGTTGTTTCAACATGTTTCTGCTAAGTATCGCACTATGCCTTTCGGTTTTGCAAAAAAATATGACAATTCAACTTTTGCTGCAGAAAAATGGGTCAAACGGTAATATGTACGGTGTAATTCACTATACTCTTAAGGAGGGCGACCTGCATACTAACATACGTTTTTTTCTACCTCTGCCTATCTTCGGCCAACAAGCTATTATTGCACGCAGTTGCAAAAAACACAAGTGGGATTAAACCACTAACATTCGAATTCTTAATCAGTAGTTCCGCTTAACCAACTGAGCAAACGGGACGCTGTAAGTGCGACATATATTCAGTCGGTTTCAAATGAAAATGGATTCTAGGCGTCGGGATTAGTGATAAAATCGGACGCATCGGATGATGTCATCCGGCACGTGGGGTGATGTCATCCGACGCCCTCGGTTATGGAATCCGACGCCTAGAATTTTGCCAGACATGATTATTTTGCTGTCAAAGTTCAGGCCTCAATTTTTGAATAGGGGTGGCTGCTTCGGTGCAAATTATGATTATTAATTTATTATTATTATTTTATTGTTTAGCTTCTTCAACTAATAAAAAATCAGAAGTCAGTAGGTAAAATTACTTTACATTTCAAGTAAACATCTATTAATCAACATATAAAAATAAACTATAAAAATTTTGCATAACTCTTTGAGGAGTCACCCTCATAAATTTTTCCTGCAAGCTCTCCAATTTCCAACTCTATGATGCAATCCGACGCCCAGCCAGGCCCGTCGGATGATGTCATCCGACGCGTCGGATCATGAAATAGCGTCGGGTAAATCCATTATCATTTGAAAACGACTGTAACACAACAAAAAATTTTTCATGGAGCTAATGAGCAGAGCAACTGTACCAGCAAAACGACTCTATTTGGTTTTATTTTGAGCGTTTTGTCCCATTGTTGTTGTCCCCTTGTTTGTGTTCATTGTT
This sequence comes from Trissonchulus sp. WLG1_4, assembly GCA_030248245.1. NCBI lineage: Eukaryota > Metazoa > Nematoda > Enoplea > Enoplida > Ironidae > Trissonchulus > Trissonchulus sp. WLG1_4. Next base: position 49,007 of record JASANF010015196.1, read on the forward strand.
TGTTCATTTGTCACTATTCAAATCTTCAGCTGAAGCATGCGCTTCAGCTGTCAATCGAAAATTTTTTTACATTCAGAAGTTGGAATTTATCGGTCCCCTAGAACAACAACCGGCTAACTTACAAAAAGTTGAAAACGAGAAAATCGACTTTAAAGTTTGCAGCATTTTGATCCAGCATTTATTCAACCATTTTTTACAAGCAGTAGCTTAAATTAAACCTCAACTTTTATTCTATTTTTCTGTAAATTTTCAGCCGAAAAGCTTGAACTGACAATTTTTCCGAAGCAATCTTAAAACTCTCATCTGCAGTTGGCCGGTTGTTGCAGCACAAATTTTACACGTGTTTGATGGTTTGACCGGTTGTTGCACTGCCACAAAATTTTGCACATACATGATGAAGATAAGCAGTTAGCCGCTTTCTAACCTGATGCACCAAGAATTTATGCTGTCATCATGAATGCTGTAATTTGGCACAGACGTAGCAGAAAGTACTACCTAATGAGTTTCGAAAAAATTATAGCGCTAACTGCTGTAACTAAATAGTATTTCACCAAATTCAATTTGTACAAAAAAAATCAAACAAAACAGCGACACAAACATAACATCAGGCTAGCTACTAAACGTCTACGTATATGTAGTTGGCCGTTTGTGACACAGTTTGTGCAACAACCGGCCAACAGTAATTTTACAATAACTTGACACAGGATTGACCAATCCGAGCAAGTTTTTCACATTTTTGGCTAACTTTCAGCCCTCTATCAAACTAGCTAAGTCTTCGCGAAATTTTTGGTTGAGTGAGAACAACAACCAGCCAACTCACATTACATCACTTTTTGGCCGGTTGTTGCACTAACTGCCTTCAGAGTGCAACAACCGGCCAACGGAAAAGCTGCTCTATCTTCGCACAAAATGCAATTTGGCTCACAAAATTAGCACCACTGGATAGAGCATCATCGATTGTACAAAAGTAGCTACTTAACTCCATTTTTTCAAAAAATGAAGTTAGCCGGTTGTTGTTCCAGGTGACCGTTATATCCACAGGGTCTTATACTCATACGTGTAACGGTTCCGTTATTATTGCAACTTTCTCATTCTTATTCTTATAATGTAAGCGCAAAAGTATGTATTTGTTATTTCTTATTTCTGCCTAGCGACAACAAAACGAAAGGGCCAATTCCTGAAATAAATTCTAGGAAAAAATCAAAATTTGTTTGCCATTAACTTTGGCACCAAACATTATTTAGCACAGAAAACATCTCCAACAATACACAAGATTTTGTAAATCTGCTTCAACTTCGAGATTAATTCATTGAGCTGCCAATTTTAAACTATGCGTTTCATCCATTTTGGCCGATAGTAACTTTTTGTTTTTATTTTTAGCTTATAATAATTAGCAGTAATATTATCAGTGAAATGAAGCACACGTTTCTGCTCCTGGCCTTCATCCTTCTCACCAGCGGCCCCTTTCTGACTCATGGTCGATTTCTGTTCAGTCCTGTTGGTTCATCAAAAGCCTTAGATGAGTTGCGCAAAGAAGCTGCGTATCAGGGCCAAATCAAACGATATTGGGAACAGTACGACGGGCTGTCAAATTCAAGAGTGAACTATTAATCAACATTGTGTACTCAGTGTCTTTTTGTTGTGTGAAACATTTTCAATTTTGTGAACACAATCATATGTAAACTATATACTTGAATAAGATTTATTTTATTCGCATTACTAACATTTCTGTTCTTAAACTTGTTTTATTTTTAAGAAGCAGATTAAATAAATGCTGACAATTCAGACGCCAAAATAGCAATTAACCGTATTCTACAAGTCTCGTTATTGCACTTTACTGTGACACTGACACTGGTTTGCACGTAAGTCTGTCAAGTGGCAATCAAACTGATTTGCAGATAACTGACATTTACTTTTTTGATTGCCAACTATTTCGTTGCACCTTGATGGCCATCAAAATGGATTCTCAAGTTGACAGCCAATTTTAGATTTGGTCTAGAGCAATTTGAATATTTTTTGTTAATATCTAGATCACATTTAACTGGCAATCAGCGGTGTTTTATTATAAAAAACGTCCAATGTTCTTGATTATGTTGACCTTATTGACCAAACAAGTACCCCAAGAAACTATTCCTGCACTTCCTAGTTCGTATTCCGGCCTTTTTGAGCTCACTGATGCAACAGCGATTTAACGCATATTTCTGCAGTCATATTTTTTTGTCCTTGATAAATTTGTCAAGTATTTTGCACCAATTGATACGTTTTTTCTTTAAAGTGGCGGCATCTTTTTTGACCGCAATAAAAATGCTCCGGATTGAAGAGCTATAATCTAAAATGGCAAATATGAGGTCTCTCGCTTTCGAGTTACAACAATAGTTCGTGCTACACACGATTTCATCAGCGACAATTTATTACTACTGGAGTGAAAATGTCACGTAATAACTTGTTACCTTCTTTACTTAGTGGAGATGACAGTGTAAGTAAAACTTATAAAAGTGACACAAAAACTAAAAATGCTAGATGCGAAAAAACTAAGTGCTAGTTTGCTACAAAACTACAACCGCAACTACAAAACACAAATCTGCTACAAAATTATCAGAAACCTAGTATGTATTATCAGTTATCATTACATTAACACAACCTATTCACATCCTGCCTCTGATTTAACGAAAGAGTATTAATCGGAAATTACGAACTTAATAATAAAACGTTTATTCAAGATGACAAAGAAATTTGGCCAACAGAAGAAAACCTAGTTCTTTTTCACGACCAGCACGTTTTTGCACTGTAGCCAAAGTTCCAAAAAATGGTTCGCGTTACGGGACCTTTTACCTTACTAACTGTTAATAAACTAATGCGAAGATTGAATTTCATAATCTAGAAACTTATACACATGGTTTTTGTTGTTATTATTTGTACTAAATGCTTAGAAAATATTTACAATTTATTGTAAAGTTTGGTGCATTCGGAAAGTAATTGAAATTAGATTTAGGTAGCTAAAAAACTGACCTACAGCATCTGGATAATCATTGAATTGATCCGGCCGGATTAGGTTATTTTTGCCAGAGCCAGTTCCGGAGCTGACGGTTCCCGGTTCCAGCTTGCTAATAGCAGAACATGTGCCAAAAATTACCCAGAAATAGCTTCATAAAGTATATTTTTATGCAGGTGCAGACAAAAATCATTTATCGGCTTCAAGCTAGAGCGAAAAAAATCGCTAGTTACGCAATTTCGAAAACATTTTGAAAATCTTGACAGTTTTTAGGGTAGACACTGAGGTAACCTCTAGAGAAGGTTTGAAGGTGCACACGTTCGCTGACATCTGTCCTGAGGTCATTACTAAGGTCACTCAGCTTTTAACTCACTGACGTCACTCTGCCCAAAATGTTTCAAACATGGCATATTTTCATTGAGTTCACCCCCTAATCACTCTAAAACCCCTTTTGGTGGCGCGCCTCCTTTTTTGACCTCCTCATTAAGGATGCCAACTCAGCTAAACACGATTCTCCCGTAGCCCAGAAGTTTTTCAAAAGGACATTTTATTATAGCAATTTTTAGTGCTGCTATGTCCTTTTCTTTTGACAGGCGAAGCTTTAATTACGTATAAAAACATACATTTTTACGCGGCCCCCTCAGGGGCCGCGTATATACTATATTCAGGTTTTCTAAATCCTACGTAATTCTAGGTAGGTCAAATTTCCTGTGTTAATTAACACTGGAAGGGCAGGTAGGTCGCTTTTTCCAGTAATCAGCGTACCTACCCACCTTTCGCAACATTAATCTCAGAAATGCAAAATTATCGCAGTGGTGAGGATTTGAACCCTCGACCTTCCGGTTAAGAACCGGATGCTCAACTACCACAGCTAACCACCGCTTGTGAAAGGATGCAGATACATTTCACTAATAGGAGAAGTAATTTGCGGCAGTTTGATAGTAAGTGTGAATAAAATTATTAAATAAATATTAAATATTGTCAATTGTTCATTTCATTACCTCACTATTTGATCATGTTTACAAACCTATTTTGCAATAGGTACTATTTTTGACGTTCTGTAATAATCGTCATAATCCTATGCTGATAACCAAAGTCTATAATGTGCCGACAGGTGGTCAAGAGGTATGATGCTAGCTTCGGAATCCAGCGATCCGTAGATCGAGTCCCAGATCATTAGTGAAGAAATGTTTCTATTTTTTTCTGATAGATTTTTTTTCTGATAATTATATTTATTTCATTTCCATGTTTCTTGCTGTTTGAGAGACTTCGGAACTACTCAGCAGTAACTGTGTGCAGAAAGCAGAAATTAAAATTCTTTTTATCCACAAAATAGTGGCCGCGTTTAATATTTCCGCTGGAATATTGACACTCAGACCTCACAATTTTACCACTCCTCACTCAGCAGAAGAGCTTGTTGCTGCAAAGTTAGTCTCGTGATTTCAAAACAACTACCGTTTCTATTGACACTATAATTTTGTCAGAAGATGTAAAATATACAGAAGACCTTCCAAAATATTAAAATTATTTCAGAAATTTCTGCTTTGTGCTTTGGGTCTGTATAATCAAGCTGAACAAATAAATCAATAATTGTGACGAAATTTTCGATTGTGGAAAGGTTTTCAAAACGTCATTTTCCGACTTTGCGACTTCACAGCAAACTGTATGCTGGACTTTGCTGAAACTTGGCAAAATAATTTTTCTTAACATATACTTTGAAAATATTGAAAGGACAGTTTAAAACATCTTACTGAACAAGCTTTGTAGCCACGCGACGCCGACTGCTTTCGCGACACTACCACCCTTAAGTCCGCAAGCAGTGGCCAAACCGCGGCTGTGGGCCAGTATGGAATCAACAGCATCCTTCCGTTTTTGTTTTTTACACTTTTTTTATAAGTAAGTTTAAATAAGTGGATGCGATGGCACTGCCGATATGCAATGGTTTTGCTAGGATTGCTTTAAAGACCGTCTAGCTCGGCTGTTTTTGAAAACCGGAAACGCAAAACAAACGTTGCTACCTATATATTTTCACTCCATTTTCATTCAAACATTTCCAATCAACTCTTCAATTGGAAAACACATAATGTCCTCTTTTCAGCCGGTCCATGTGTGACGCAAAAAAGCAAAGTAGACTCTTATTTGTGCATATGTCCAATAGATCTGTGTCTCAGCTTGGCATATATTTCTACTTGTCCCTGTGTTTGAAAACAGAATCCGAATCAAGTTCAAAACGAAGCTGGCACAAATTGAGCACACCAGCTTCTATTATTTCCCCTCTGTCTGCTACCGACCATGAGCACTAATTACGAGCAGTTTTTTTGCGACATTTGATCCAAAGGAAGTTGATTTGAATTGAGTTTTCTATGAAAGAAAAAGCAAGGCTGGAACCTGAAGTAATTTAAAAGGCATTTTTGGAGTGTTCGCCATCATTACAAGGCTAGCTTTGCGGTTCAGTCTTTGCCTAATGCAAGATAGTCAAGCTACTGTTTGTTCTCTTGGTTTTGCGGGGCATGGGATAGCTAGGATTACATACACTATACAGCATTTATTTTGAACAAATTAGAGTAATTTTTACGCGGCGGCTTTTGCATACATAACTTGCGTTTCGACAAACACTATTGAAAAACTTTATCATTAGTGTTCCAAACATAACACTAGCTGCTCTTCTCAAACTGATAAATTTATTTGAATTGATCACGTGTATGCGACGTATAGTCTATTACACAACAGCTGCACAGACAAAACCTCTTCTCCACAATTAAGGTGTTTCTGATTCTGATTATATGTTTTAATGGCTGAGTGATTTTCCACTCAGAACAGGACATATGTAGCTACTTGAAGAAGGTATTCTTGATTAAATTACCCCCCTTTTAGAAAAGGGTTACCTAACTTCATCTTAGCTCCCATTTTAGGGGATTTTACAATGACAGGCAAGGGTGGACGCGGGTCGTGGGTACCCGCGGGTTGGGTTGGGGTGGGTCGGAAAATTTAAGCCGTGGGTCGACCCGCGGGAACCCACTTCAGGCTACGCGTGTCTAAAAATTTTTTTCCGACCCGCCAAAACTGGAACCTGAGAAATTGTCGACAAGGGCTTGGTTTTTATAGCCCGGGCAAAAAATTTTCTGAGACGTCTCCAATTGACAAAACTTGGCCTAAAAATTAAAAAATTCTGAAAATTTTTTCCTGGGGGCTGCCGCCCCCAGACCCTGCAAACTCTGTGACTTACTATTCCTTGTTATTAACTTTATGAAAGCCTATATACGCATGTCTACTAGAGTACATTATGCTCAGTTGTCAAATTTGTCCAAATATTGAAAAAACTTCCATTTTTTGTATGGGGCATCATGTGGCACCCTGTTGCATCGTGTGACACCTCATGGGGCGCCCCACGTGGGGAAAATTAGAATCGCTCGCCGTGCATTTTTCATGTAGAAGCACATGCGACAGCCATTAAGTAACCACGGTTGATTACTTGACTTTTGCTTAAAGGACAATTTTAGGGCTTAAACTAAATCGCTCGAGTAGATTCTCTAGCATTATGGTTAGTCTGTCACGGGTTATAAGAGTAGATACTTAGTGTGCAAACGGTTACTCGGATACTTAGCGTGTAAACGGTTACAGAGCATAGAGAGCAGAGCACAGAGCAGAGCACTAGTGTGCTAATGCTGAAGCACTAAAGCACGAAGTACATTTGAACCTCGAAATCACTAAAGCACAAGGAAAAGCACTAAAACACGAAAAATTGCAAGCCCACGGTTGCCTAACATATCCAATGCACAAAAATTGCTTTGGGATAGCTAGACGGATGATTTCCATGTCAAATTTTTAAGGGGGATGATTTGTTAGGGGGGATGATTTGCCCCGTGACTGTTCCACTGGTTAAAGTTATGATTGGGGTATTTTATCCGGGGGGATGATTTGCCCCGGGGTATTTTATCCGGGGGGATGATTTGCCCTGGGTATTTCATCCCTCGGGATGATTTTCTAGGGGGGATGATTTACCCCGTGACACCGCCCCTAGAACTCCACAACAGTTATTTTATTTAATTTAAATGACCAAATTTACATTTTGTTATGTCAGCCACTTCGCCAATAAGTGTAAAAAAAATTGGATTCTGGGGGCTGAGACCCTCAGATCCCGCAATAGTGAGTTTAAACAAGTGAGCAAAAAGTGAATAAGGCGCGACCCCCCTTTTCAAAATCCTGGCTACACGCCCCTTTATAATGTACGTTATGGTTATAGAGTGGTGGGTCAAAGTGGGTCGCGGGTCTCGTTTTTCGACGCGGGTTGGGTCGCGGGTTACCCACGAGTGTCGAGCCGCGGGTTGGGTTGGGTCGCGGGTCGAAAATCTCGACCCGCGTCCACCCCTGGTGACAGGTATACAAATTACGTAGGAGTAATGGGCTAATCTAGGGGGGCGGGCGGCAGTGCGGCCGTATCTTACCAAAATTTCCTCCAAGTGAAATTGTACACAGATGACCCCTATTTCGTTTTTATAGCCCGGCCGGAAAATATTTCCAATAAGTCTCCAATTAACAAAATTCAGTCTGAACATTGAAATTTTTTTGCAAAAGTTTGGTGGTCTTTGCTTGTATTTTTCATGAAAGCATGTACACTTGTACTTGGACGCATTGTTCACAGCTTATTAGTTGCTTAATTCAAACGATTTGTTTAGTTAATTTATGGTCTGTAATGTCAGTCATCTTCGCGAACTTTCTTGCTTTGCTAGATTTTGATTTTATTGTTTTTATTTTATTTATTTATTGTCTAATTTTCACTGTTTTAAGCACCAGTTTCACGTTCTGTGACTCTTGTAAAAAATTGCATTGTTTTAAATATGCGGATATGTGTCGATTTTGGCGTTAAAATTATAGTCACGCAAGTGCGTTTTAACACATAGCAAAAAGTTGAGAAGTCGTTCCCTCGCACCGAAATATATTCCTGCTACGTCACTGAGGGGAAAAAATTTTACTCCTGAAAAAATATTCCTTGAAAATGTCAAACCAAGAGTACATAATAGGAAAAGCATGACACTCTCCCAATTACGCCTGAAAGCTTGCGTCCAATGCGGAGCGCATTACCGGCGTTTTATGTACGGTTTTGAGGGTGGGGGTATCCCGCCCTCAGTTCAAGACGCTAAGCAAGCCAGTTGAAGCAAGTCAGCTGAAGTTAAGCAAGTTGAAGACATAGTGCTCAACTGAGGGGGACCCCCCTCAGTTGAGTACAGGGTCTTGAAATGAGGGGAGTGCCCCCCTCAACTGAGTACGGGCTCTTGAAATTAGGCGAAGGCGCCCCCCTTCAGTTGAGCACAGTCTGGAACTGAGGAGGATAGAACATCCCTGAAAACCGTACAAAAAAATGAGCTATTGTGTGCTTCGCAATGGACGCAGCCCGCAAGGTATTATAAGAACATAGGCATACTTTTCCTATTATGTACTCATGGTCAAACGTGTGCCGGGTTTCAGTGTGTAGTGTGTACTATTGTGCTATGCCGGGTTTATATTGTCGTTGAAAACATAGGGAAAGCGACAACAAGGACAACTTCATATTTGTATAGTCAATAATTCTTGCACAAATGGGACTTACAACAGCGTTCCATGTGCAAAAATTTGCTCTTTAGCTACGTAGTTTATTTTGCTATCGTTTATAGAACCTGATATAAATTTATGGCATAACATTTCTTTGGCTGAAAACAATCTATTGTAATTACAAGGACTGATGCGTTCAAAACTTACTGCTCAGATTCCTTATTATAAGTTAAGCTATCAACAAAAACTGTGATGAAATAAATGTGTAATGTAATAACATAAGTTTACATACTGTATGTGAATTGATTTCGCCGGCAGGAAAATATAGTGCATCTTTTAGACATGTCTCAATGTTATACATATTTGCAGCTAATGTTAACAAAACTTATTATGTAGATAAATGTTTTAGATACTTTGGACTTAAATTTAACACAACACCATGACAACTACGCTTAATTTAAATTTCACAGCGCAGTAAAGTTTATTGTAGATTGGGCAAAACAATACAAATATTGCTGCTATTTTGCTTGAAATTTTGCTAAACATTCATATTTGACGGGTTGATTTAACAAGCAGCAGTTTCATGCAAATTTTTTTAGTAATTTTCAGCTGTTAACAGCCATTACTCACAGTAGCAGTTTGTCCCTGCCGCGTAAAATTGACAAAAACTTGATAGTATTTTTCAAAAACGTTTCAAAATCTCAATTCGACGAATACTCTCCCCCGCCCAGAACCGCACATGGACCCTTACATTCACTATTATATAGGTTTTGAATTCCAACATAATGTCAATCAATGGCAATCATTGACAGAGATCACTAGATTTTTTATTACTTCACTCATTAGTTAATAATTCATTTCAGTAATTTCATTTACCTAGTGATAATTATTTCACAAAACTATTTAATTCGTTGTTGATTTTATGCCAGACGTCATGTCGACCCTTCTTTGACTGAAATTTAAGCTAGAAATTTATGTTTTGGATTAGATACTGGAAATGTTTTGTTAACAAAATGACAACACCGCAACACCACATTGAAATTATGGTTAAGGGAGCATCATAAGCTTAAAACTTCAGAATCCTACCTCATTTATTACTAAACATGAAAATTGCATTTACAGCATATACAACATATACATAACTTATACAATAATAAAATTAAAATTAATAAAATTGTATTACGGTTTTTATCCAACTGTAGGCAACTTTTAAAAATAAGCACCCGACAAACAAAAACTTTAACACGTAAATCATGCAAACTGCTTGGTGGCCAGCATGCCAAAAAGCAGTATAAAGACCTAAAGCCGCTGAGGCGGCGGCAGGAAAAATGTAACTGTCGCAGTTATAAGAAATTGCAACGCACATTTTCAAAGGTAGTTATAGAAAAATTTACAAAAGATAACATTTTTTACACATCTATTGACTATGACAAAAATGTGATCAAACTGAGTTTAGGTATAACTTTAAAACGCCATTTATAGTATCCCAGTTGTACAACAGCTAAAGTTCCGTGTTCCATATTGAAATGATAAGTTACATAAAGGTTAGATAGGTACTAAGTAGTTTGAACAGCCAATGGTTACCATTGGCCAAAATGGGTTTCGCAGCAATGATAATCATTGTAGTAGTCTAGACTAGGCCACTTGATAGTTATAGAAAGCATAAATTCTTAGTATAAAACTTAGTTGCATGCAGTGCTTCATTCTTCCTTAAAAGTTTCGTCTTTAGTCTTTACCTACTCACGTTTACTCTTTTGTAGATTGTGCGTGCATACACACTAAACCTAGGTTATTATCTATTGTTCTTTAGCGCTGCTGCTTGTTTTGCTAAATTTCAGCATACTTAACCTCACACTTCATTCTGATAGTTATTAAGGCAACCTACGCACCCATTATTCTGATAAATATTGAGGAAAGGCAACCTACGCATTGCCGGCCGCAACTTTTAGTTAAGCAGAGTCAGAAAATACCATCCCACAAGCTTGCCGAGGCCAAGCCTGTCTTCAAATGGAGTTGCAATCTTTATTAAGTAACAAATAAACAAGGTGTAGGATGAAGGGAAGAGAGGAGGAAAGATTGTAGCGCAGTTATTGCCACAAATTAGTGATGTTCAAGAAAACGCTGGCAAAGCTATATTGCTTTTACAAACAAAACTATAAAAAAATAGGTTAGAACACTTTCATAGTTGATGCAAATATTACACTTGGAAATATTCGTATTTTAATTGTCTGATGCACGTAATTTGTTTTACTCAGCTGTTAGTATTATATATGTTATATATATATACATACATACATATGTATATATATATACATATGTGTATATATATATATATATATATATATATATATATATATATATATATATATATATATATTTATATATAAGCTATTTTCTAGTTAATGTTAACTGTACTATTTTATAGTTATTATTTATTGTATAAGGTATATTAACTAGACTAACATTATAACTCAACATAGTATTAACTTAAATTGATTAATTTAATTAATGAATTAATTTCTAAAATTTCGCTAGCAAAGGCAGTTCAGTCGTTTTCCATAGTTTTGTAAACTTTTGTGAATCTTATGTTGAGTTACGGAAGTAATCTACATAGGTAGTTAATCTAATCCACATAAGATAATATAATTTATGAAAAAGCCCCAAGTAAAATGAGGTTAATTTTATTACATAATACACCAATTTCGGGCACAATTAGCTAGCTTAAGCATTTTTATATGACCAATATATATATGACAGTTTCCCGTTTCTCAAAAATGGAGTTTCCAGAAAATGGTATATTTTTAAGCTTTCTAGACCAATGGACCTGGACCAGTAAGTTATACGTGTATTTAAATGTGAAGGTTTTTCTACGAGTAGGTTTATCGACTAGATGCTTTCCAGTCACGTGGGTTTTGCATTTTTTTCGAAAAATTAGGAAAAATTCAGTTCGCTAATTAATCTAATGGCAGAGCTTGAAGAAAATTCTCGCAGAATGTTGCTATAAAGCTGAACTTTCCTTAATTAGCCAAACAACTAATTTATCCGTTACACATTGTTGACTTTTTATAGAAACTCCACAGTAAACGGTATTCCGCATTCATTATGCCCGTAAGTAAATGCGTAGCTCCTTATTTTAAGGAATTTAATTGGGAAGTCTAAGATTGCTGTATCGCACAAAATAATCAGGCAGTCTAGGCCATTGCCCCCTTCAGTCGCTTTTGTAGTAAAAATACCACACAACAAATAGTTAGTGCTGCAGCTTCTACTTAATAAAAAACCTCTCTTTGACATTAACCTTCCCTAAAGGCCTATTCATTTACCGGATTAAACGGACTGGCCTTACCAAGAGTGAATAATAGCGTCTCATTCTACAGAGATGAAGAGTGAGACACTCTCCTTACTGCCTGTGTTCTAGCGCAGGCAGATGCGCTGATCGTTTTCAAGCCACATGTTGCCGTTTTGTGCAACATGTGGCTGGCCAATCAGCGCGTAGATTCTCTGCGTAACACACTTTAGTATATAATCGCTGATGCATTGATAAGCATTAAGATAGGGATAAAACGTTCATAACTCATTTTTAATAAACAATTTAGGTGCGAAAACATCACAAAAGGTTTGCAAATACCTTTGTGGACATTCTGACAAACTTTCAGCGAAATTGATTAAGAAACTTTTGAGATACAAACTTTTCTCATTTTTTCAAAAGTTTCTTGATGAAATTCGCTGAAAGTTTGTCAGAATGTCCATAAAGGTATTTGCAAACCTTTTGTGATGTTCTCGCACCTAAGTTATGCATAAAAAATGAGTTATTAACGATTTATTCCTATCTTAATGCTTATCAACGCATCAGCGATTACATACTGAAGTGTGTTGCGCAGAGAATCTATGCGCTGGTTGGCCAGCCACATGTTGCACAAAACGGCAACATGTGGCTTGAAAACGACCAGCGCATCTGCTTGCGCTAGAACACAGGCAGGAAGGAGAGTGTCTCACTCTTCTTCTATAGTTCGAGGTTTAGGAATGGCAATTCGGGTTAAGAGGATTAAACGAGTAAGTCAGCGGCTTAATTTTAGTCTGACCCCATTTCAAAACTATTACTGGACTAAACCGACTTAACATACACGCTTAACATTAGCGTGCACAGTAAAGTCCGTTTAGTCCGCTTAAAAAGCACTGCGCTAAAAGTTAAGTCCGTTTAGTCCGGACCGGAGGTTTCGGAACGGCATTTTTAAGCGTATTTTATAAACTTTTAGTCCCATTAAAATAAGTTGAATTCAGTTGAAGATAAAATTAACCCTTTAATCCGGTAAAAGAATGGGCCCTAAGTTTCAACGTTAACTACATAAAACTCTTTCAACTTAAGCCCGGTTCATACTTCGTGTTGACTCCAACAAGTTCGAAGTTCGAAGTTCGAAGTTCCACATGTTCGAAGTTGACTCCAACAGTTACCTATATAATTCCAAGAGTTACCTACTGAAGCTTTAGAAAAGATAAAGTTTTCGTAGAAAATCATATACCGCTTCCTTGTTGACTGTTTACGCACAAACTTTGCAGACTAGATGTTGCGTAATCAATCTGCGCAGTTTACCAGATGCTGTTTCAAAGCAAACTTTGTTCTGCAGCTTTTGTAAACAAATTTATCCAATAGCTTGATCTTCGAGTTGAAACTCCTGTCTGAAAACGCCAGTCCTAGACAAAACAGATCCAAGAGTTTCAACTCATGCCTTCACTGAAAAGAGCGGATTAACTGTTAACTAAAGTTTTATTGAGCCTATTGAGCTTCATTTTTATTGGTTAGACTTGCTTTTTGACATACAAGTTCACCAAAGGCAGCCAATTGAATGTGATGTTCCTTAAGTAAAAAGTAAGCCTGTGTGAACACTTTTGCAAAAGTAAAAAGCATAAAGTAATAAAAAGTAATAAAAAGTATAAAGTAAAAAGTACGTCTGTATGAACCTGGCCTGAACGGATTCAAACTAGTCTGTGAACGGTTTGCAAATTTTAACTGTTTGTTAAAAGTCTGAAAAAACTCATTAAGGTTAACGTCACGTGAGTATCATTCTGTATTTTGTGTTTAGAATCATGAAAGCAAAGTATTCTCAGGTTTATAAGTACACATTAGAAGTTTCGCTGGTCTGCTTGCATCCAGTTTTGTGACGAAAACCACTCTAATTTTTGTGCCCGTTTCACTTAATGATGAGTTCCATACTAAAAAAGTTGGCAATGCATGATAAGCGACTTTTACGGCCTAAACCCCCATTCTTTTCCTCGAACTTTTCTACAATGGCCAAACCACATTTTCGCTGAAAATCTCAACAAAGATGTTTCGCGTCATCAATATGTATGCTTAGCGTAGGCATCG
>JASANF010015199.1:0-80034 GCA_030248245.1 Trissonchulus sp. WLG1_4
AAGCCTTCAGGAGAGCGTCCCAACAGACCATCGGCATTGTCCAATCTTGTGGTGGAATCAGTATTTGTAACAGGAACTGATATCAGCATTAGCAGTAGCTAGTGACCAAACTTGACTGCACTCGACGTTGATTTGGTCGGTTGGAGCCAGACGCCAGTTAAACTTCTACAAATTTGTAAAAAACATCTTCAGGCAACGCAGCGATACCAGTAAAAGGCACCAGTCCAGTTCCACGGAAGTCACCCATTGCTGTTTCCGGTTTGCAGCTTTCGTTCCAGGCCGGAGTGAACAATTTTCCAAAATTTGGTAATTTGTGCTCCAGCGGTGTTTCTGGTGAAAGCTAATACACGTTCTTTCCAATTCTTCTTGAGCGGACCAAAAAAGGCTTTGTCCAATGGTTGTAAGTGATGAGTCGTGTGAGGGGGCAAGCATTAAGTATTTCTATATTGTGATCAGCAGCATAGAAAATACAAGATCACTGTGAACGTGTGACTTGTGACCATCGATAATTAAAAACACTTTTTGGTTTTTCTGTGCGTCTACAATTCACATGCTGCAAAAAGTGTTCAAACCACTGTAGCAAAAGTTCATTATTGACATATCCAGATTCCGAACAAGTCACTAACGTATCGGTTGGATAATCACTTAAAGTGACAGTTTTCATGAGCACTGACAGTCTTTTGCCTTTATGAACAATCATTGGGGGCAAAAAACTGCCGGCTGCATTGCAACAAGCCACGACAGTTTTGAGCTCGCCTCTTTCATTTGAAGCCAGATTGTAAACGTATTTAGCTCCTTTCTTTGCGATCACATTCTTCATTTCCACCACAGTTTGTAGTCCGCTCTCATCCATATTATAAACGAGCTCAGGACTATTATTTAGTACTTCAGAACCAATCACTCGTTCGACAGTATTGAACCAGTTAGTTACCCGTTCATAATTTAACGCCAACGCCCGAGCTCGAGATAAGTTTTCTGGCTTTCTCAGAGTGATTTCAGGGTGTGACTTGCTAAACCTATGCCACCATTTTGCACCAGCAGCCTTTTTTTCTGTATTAAATGGGTGCTGGAAACCTTTTCTGTCCACATAATCAAACACCATTTCTCGCAGTGCAGCCACAGAAAAAGGTACGCCATTTGCCGCAGCACGTAAAAGAATGTCTACCAACATTTTTTCTACCCGATCGGTCAAATAAGGAGGGTGGCCTCGAACTTTCTCGCGCCGACATTTTCCTTGAACTCGCCGCTGTAAGCAGGTTCTTGGCACCGCAAACATCTTGGCCGCTTGTCTTATTGGCAACCCTGAAACAAAACAAAACTCGGTTGTTACTATAAACGTCCTACAATCCAGACAATTAACAGACCTATTTGCAGTTCACTAAGTGCAAAGAATCATTCAACTTTCCTATGTGAAATAAAAAAAGGTGACCAAAGCCTTTAACCGAGGTTTGACATAATTCCCCACACACTAGAGAAGAAAACTGGTTACGAGAACTTAATCGATCTTGTATATAATCATGGGGTGGGGGTGCGATGGGGGCTGCCCCCCACCTATCGATGAAGAGAGTACAAAACTCATAGCGACACAATTTGCAAAAAAAATTAAATTCGCTAAACAGTAATTTCTAAAAAGTATAGGCTATAAGAACTATAATCGGGGTCTAAAATGGCGCTCCGTCCCCCCTCTTCTCTTCACTAAAAGTATATTAATTAGCAAACAAATGTATAGCTTACCACTGTTTTCAACAGCTTCTAGGGCTAATCGAAGTTGTTCTTGTGACCAATTTGCTTTTCGCTTTTTTGGACTTTTTTTGGAAACAACCAGCATCGTCTCGTTGTCAGCTGGGTCATGACTAGCATCGTCTTCAGCATGATTTTCATGCGTACTGACGTCAGCAGCTTCCAACGGCAGTGTATTTATTTGATCCTCGACCGCAGTCTGGTTTTGCATCACTGCAGGTATCTAAAACTAAGTTGCAAAGTTTTCAGATATGCCTACAATCACTCTACTATTACAAAAACTAATAATTAATGACGGACAATGATACATAACTAAAAAATCAACACATTTTAAAATCCTCTCAAGTGACTAATCAAGAAAATTTTTGTTTTCAGTATTTGGCCTTCGACTTTCTGAATTTGAATGTTCGATGCACGACAATTCATGACATTGAACTGCCTCCTGCTTTTTTAAAAAAAGTTTAGTTAGATAGTTGTGAACTCCACAAGTCTGAGTAGCTGATTTTATTAGATTATACCGATTTAATGAAAGCATAAATCGCCCTGCACCACTATCAGCTGTCCATTAGCCACAAAAAAGCATAGGCGTACCATTGACTTCCCACGCTGTTTACGGGCAGATAAGCCTTTTTTCCTGGAACTGTTATGCCCCAAATTTTGCTTCGATTTCTGCTCCACTGGGTTGTATCGGGGCATAGCGGCAGCATTAACTAAATTTACTGAAAATAAAAGTAGAAAATAAAATAAACAGCATACATGTAATGGTGTCAATTTTTTGGGGGGGGGGGGGCTGACCGGCCAAATTTTGGGAATCCTCCCCCGTGATCGACCAAAAATACCCTAAATTTTGTAAAATTTTGTAAAATTTTTCCTTAAATTTTGCTTAAATTTTCGGGACCTTCTCCCGCCCCCTCGATTTTGGGGGTTCCTCCTTCCCCCTCATTGGGGGCATGGTACCGAAAATTTGGGCGAATTTCTGTTTGTTGATTCAAAAAAAATTAATAAGCACAAAATCCGCTTACAGAGACATATGTAACATTGATACTTTTTTCAATAATTTTACATAATCTCGGGTGTTTTTGGTCTATCAGGGAGGTTTCGGAAAATTTTGACACGGCACATATTTAGAGCAAAGTAAAAAAATATAGTTAGCTACAAAGTAGCCAATGATGGTCTGGGGAAATGGGGTAGGACACTGTGAAGACTCAAACAATTCAAAATAGACTAAAAATATCATGAACCATTTCCCCATTAACACACATATACAGAAAGCATAATAATATAGAGTTTAAAATATTAAAATTACTCGTACAGTAAATTTGCTTGTACACAGGAAACGAAAACAAATACATACAACTACTGCCCCATACAAATATGCAGACAGTACGACGCCACAAATAAAATAAAAACTCAAGTGGCAAATTTATACGAAAAATTATAGCAAAATTTTCAGCCAAATTTGGTCAGTCGCGATGTATTCGAGACGAAAGTTTAACGACCAAAGCGGAAGCTGAGGCCTGCGGTCGAAAAAAACTAAAAACTTAGTCCCCCCGTTGCTACAAAAATGCAACATACGTATGTACTGCGACGGAAATACAATCACAAATAAAAGAAACGGTTCTGAGCGGATGAAAATCAATTTTTTAGTCACTTTAAACTGCACTTGATTGGGCCCCAACTGGCAAGAGTGTTACCGACGAGTTACTCAAACAGTATACGCAACCAACTTTTCAGTGCAGTACACAAATACAGTCTGAGCAGAAACCGGAAGACGTCAATTGCTGGCCCTAGTTAAGTCAATTTATGCATGGCCCGGATTGGGGTATCATGGCCCTTATTTGGAACTGGGTGGCCCTTATTGCGGTATAGTTGCAGAAAAGTGTAGGGCTCAATTCTGATGACTATTTATTTTTGAAAACTTAATTTTTTTAAAAAACAGTGACGCAGCGGGATAGTGGACAAATTTTTCTTTCGAATGATGTAAGACACAACACTATTCAGCTTAACTCAGCGTTCATCAGCTTCTTTTGAAGATTTGCTTCAAAATTTACGCATATGAAGAAGTTTGTATTTTTAGCATCAGCCATTCTAAACACGTGACTAGCTCTAGACATATGCTACCAATCACGTTCATCTATATACTAGAAGGTGGAGCTTTTGCAGCTCTATCCAATGATGTAAGAGCACGTGACCGAGAGTTTTCACAGTAATTGCAAGAATCCCATAAACAGCCAAGTGGCCCTTATTGCGTTAGTGGCCCTAAATAGGAAGCTTTACCCTATAATATAATAATATATAAATAATATAATAATTATATATATATATATATATATATATATATATACAGTGGCGTAGCTAGAAAAAAATTTCGGGGGGGGGGAATGACTTTTCGATTTTTTCGAAATGTGTTAAAATGCACTGAATTGCCATTTTGACGCGAAAACCGACACATTTTAGCATTTTTTGTCAAAAACTGCTAATTTTCGACCACAGCTGCATCAAGCGTAAAATTGAAGCTCAAAATACCGAAAATTACAAAAATGATGGGCCGGCAAAGGTTCGAAAACTAGCAAATCTGCAAATTTTCCGAAATTTTTTGACATAAACAACTGTGCACTGCACTTCCTAAAAATGTCATTTTTGGAACAATAAAACAGCTAAAACGGTACACTATAGTGTGTAGTAAGCAAATACTTACTTACTAATACTTAGCAAATTAGTGCACAATGCAACTATATGTACATGCATATGCTTATTCAAACAAGATAAAGGCAAGGAACACTAAGCCACAGAGATGACGGGGTCTGGGGGCGGCAGCCCCCAGAAAAAAAATTGGGGAAATTTTTGATTTTTAGGCCAAATTTGGTCAATTGGAGACGCATCAGAAATTTTGTCCGGCCGTACCCTAAAAACCAAAGGGGGGACCCTTGTGTACAATTTCAGTCGGAAAAAATTTCGGGGGGGGGAGCGAACTCCCGCCATTCCCCCCCCCCTGGCTACGCCCCTGCACTTAATAATAGTTTACTAACTATATACTGATATATATAGGGGCGTAGCCAGGATTTTGAAAAGGGGGGGGTCGCACCTTGTCCACTTTTTTACATTCACTATTGCAGGGTATGGGGGCGTCAGCCGCCAGAATCCATTATTTTACATAAATATGACAACACGTAGTTTAGGTCGTTTAAATTGAATAAACTCTCAGTGTTGCGGGGGTCTGGGGGCGGCAACCCCTAGAAAAATAGAGATTTTTTTTATTTTCAGGCCGGATTTGGTCAACTGGAGACGTATATATCAGAAATTTTTTTAGACAGGAAAATAAAACAAAAGATTGGAACGTCACATCAGTAGCCCGTTTCACTAAACTCACAGGCCCGCAAATTTGTGGGCCTGTGAGCCTGTGCCTGTAAGTTCGGTTTCAATAGCTCACAGGCACAGGCCACAGCTCACAGGCCACAGGCACAGGTAGATTTTGAACTGCCACAAATCGCTCACAGACCGTTCTGTTTCAATAAAAATTTGTGCCTGTGAGCGATCTCACAATTGTGGCGTTTTTTCACAGGCCGACGAGTGGCCTGTGAGGGCGCCAATATAGATATTTATGCTGTACTGGAACTTTTTGAAGTTGGGTTTTAATTTAACTTACTTCGCTAGCGTATTTGTTGCATTTTGCAGTATTTTAAAGCAAAAATAATAGCTTTTCTAAAAGTTTAGCAAAAGTTTATATGTTGAAAAATTGAAGTATTAACAAAGTTTTACAATTTTTACTGTGAAATTAAGACATAAATGCCAATAAAAAAGGAAAATAAACCATTTAAATTAATTGAAACGTTTTCAATTCATATAACGCCCATATAACAGCCAAGCTGTTATTCAGCAGCGTAGATATGTGCGTTTGGTGGCAAGCCGAGCATGCGGTCAGAATGCGTGCGTCACCTGTGAAATTTTGACCTGTGCCTGTGGCCTGTGACCGGCAGCATTTTATGCTTATTGAAACGGGATTCATAGGCACCTGTGGCCACACGTCACAGGCCCACAAATTTGTGCCTGTGGGCCTGTGAGTTTATTGAAACGGGCTACAGACAGTGTATTGCACAAGTAAATGCAGCATATGTAGTCTTGTAGACATGCATAGGCTTTAAAAAAAATATGAAAAATTTATGAAAAATAATAATAGGAAAAAAGAAGTCGCAGAGTTGCAGGGGTCTGGGGAAGGCAGCCCCCAGGAAAAAATTCTAGAATTTTTTTACTTTTAGGCCAAATTTGGTCAACTGGAGACGTATCAGAAATTTTTTTCGGCCGAGCGATAAAAACCAAAGGGGAGACCCTTCTTGACAATTTCTTCAGGTTCGACCAAACCGCGACCCCCCCCCTGGCTACGTCCTTGTATATTTTATATATATATATATATATATATATATATATATATATATATATATATATATATATATATATATATATATATTATATATATATATATATATATATATATATATATATATATATATATCATAGGCGGAACACAACGGTTTATTGTGTGCAGAAATCGTTCCTTTAATCGAAAATTTTGTTCATAATGACATGACACATTATTTTTATACCATTCGATGTCATATCTAAACCTCCATGATCCATTTTTTTACATTTTCTTCCATGACATGAGCAGTAACGCCAGCATTGTCTGAAATTTGGCGCGCTCCAAATACCCCTATAGTTGTTAATGTGTTTTGTGTTTAGATGAACTGCAAGGGAAACTGGATGCACTTGGAGTACAAGACTAAATTTCAAGCAATGAAAGCACTGAGCAAAAATGGAAAGATTTTCAACGAATCCATCATGATCGGCGTATTGCCTTGCACTGAGCAGGTGTGGTATATCGCAGGGGCACACGTACACCTATATACAACTTGTTCCTCTCAGCTTACCAGACGCCATTCTTAGTATGATCAATTTATTGCCGTCTTTTTTCACAAGCGGTACTTGACTTGTCTTTGGTTTAACATCCAAGTAGACTCAAGGTGGTAGACCGTAGGAAAGGGTATGTTTGTAGTAGTTTTATGTTTGTAGGAAATAATGGATCGTTATGAGAGTGCTGCCTCGGCACCTCTGAATTCAAGGCGAGCGGACACATCGCAGCAGCAGTCGAGTAGTTTGTTCGAATTCTCGGCCACCAAGGGCACCAAGCGGAAAACGGAGAGGGAGACCAGCCCTGGCCGCCGGGAGACGTCTGTGTGGCGTCTGGCACAGGACCCCTCCCCCCACCAACCCCCCAGCTACAGCAGCCCCACGCCTGATTCTGCACAAACTAATGCCACTGCTAAGAGCAACATGCGACCACTGGCTGCTGCCTCACGGGTCAGTTTGGCGGTCTGCTGCACCAACCAACCAACCAATTTAGGCTTAGCCCAGCTCACTCCAGATAACCCTTTCATGTCCAGCGGATCATGATCAACTACCGAATTTGGGGGAAACAAAACGTCACTAGTATAGTCAACGGATCTTTATCTTTGAACTGTTTTTTGGAATAATTGTCGAATTAAACAAAAAAATTTGGTCCTACCTACTACTGCCGCACAACTAATGGTTGCATGTTAATATTTGTTTGCTAATCGACTTTGAAAGCTATTACTTAGGGATTGATTAATTCAGAGCTCCGTATAGACATTGGACATGGGCTAAATTCGGATTAACGAGCTGTCTATATGTTAAATAGATTAGGTTAACTACATTGACTTGACTGAGTGCAGGTTGAGCCAAGAGTGGTCTACTTGGACACAGCTTCACTTGGCTCTATCCACATCGTGTGCAGTGCATTCAAGTCTGCAGTCTGCAGCTGAAGTCTACTCAATCTAATTTAACCAACACACGTTTTTTGTATGTTTCCAGCAGTCAGACAACCCCGAAAGCCCACTCAACAGCAGTCAGCTTGCCAGAAGTATCCGGGCATTTTTAGGCTGGTGACACAACTCTGTCCTGTGTTCAATTGTGATTTTGCTACTATCAGATTCTTCTGTCTGTCATATTGTGTTTTGTGTATAATTCGTTTTGTAGTAGACAGTTTCCAATTTTTATTTAATTACAAAGAATGGGTCTATTTTTAAAATTGCTAACAAAGATGTTTTCTTTAGGTTTGACATGATAGTTGATACACAATTTATAGTTATCAGTGTACCTGATCAACATACTATCAAATCCTATGTTTGTTTGTATCATGTATTATCTTTGTACAAATCATTGTTTTATCGTGCTATGCTCAATAAAAGTTTGGTGCATACAATTGGATAATAAAAGTATGTTTATACTTACCAGTACTTTTTCATGTATCGCCAACTGATTACACCTAGGGTTGGGAGTGGCCGGAAAATTTCCGGAAATTTCCAAACCGGCTTGGAAAGTTTCCGCGCTGAACTTTTGCATTATTGGTTTTTTAGGTATTGCTGATCAGCAATGAGTCTTAAATGCAGTGGTAAGCCTTGTTTCTCAATTTTTTGCTGATCTTAAAAGCCACTTAGATTCCCATCATCCTCTTTTGACCCCGCCTGACAAGCAGCCTTACCGTGAGAGAGTTCGTCTGCGAGCAATTATGGCTGTAAATTACTTCATTGTGCCGCTAATATTTTGGATCCGAGATTTATTGGTGCCAAACGTGCAGAAAACAAGAATATTTTGGAACTGAAATGATTTGTCCACCACCAAGGGGGAGGGGTACCCAAGATATTTGTGCATTGCTGTTACATGTATGCGTAGGACTGAAACAGTCACTATCGCTGGTAAAACGGTCATATGTATGTAATTAGTTTTGAAAATGTTTTAAACACAGTGATGTTTTTCTAATGGAGAAAATATCATGTGAAGAGTAGCTGGCTAGGCGGGTTTAGTCACGCACGAGTCACGACTCAGATATTGTGCGTGGTGTATTCTCATCAAGTTATAACTAAGTGCAAAGAGGCAAAAATTATTGACTGTGAAGTTTTCAATGTCTACTAAACAAAATTTTGGTTGTCTCTTAAGTTTGACGTCGAACTTAAGGTGGTAGTTTCGTATATGCAGCTTTTTTTGATGAGCTGTTACTCGGTTGTTTTAGAAGCTATTTATAAGCGGTTTTTTGCATTTCACAGACAAAGAAATAGACCGCAAGCACATGTATTTGATTTGTTGACAATTTTGACAGTTTGTCCAAAATACGCTGTGAAATATCTCAAATTTGGCATTTTTTCAAGTTTTTGCGTTATGTTTCATTTTGGAAAGAATATAACCGGATTAAGTTTAATTCTAATTTAGTTTAAATTCACTTGTAGATGTCTCAATACATGCATAGTTACATTTGGATAAGTCTTCACATTACTTCAGTACTTCAAATCTAAGCTTCAAAATAGAACTTTTTTGAATTTCGTAAAACTTTGTGGCTTGAGGAAACAAAAACTACAATGTAAATATGGTTAAATGGTTACATGGTTAAATAATTAAATATTATAAATTAAATAAAGTTATAAATTAATTAATAATGGTTAAATATTATCAATATAGACTGCACACATAATCAGCAAATTGACACCTTCGACTACATGACGTATCTTTAAGTATAATGAACTCGTATGCGTTGCCATGGCAACCACGGCAATAAATTTCATTCCCACAGTCTAAAGTGACGTACTGTCTTCCAATATGACCGCTAATACATTCAAACTACAGTACAGTAGCTACGTAAAACGAATATATAACATCACGTCTTGTCACGTATATTCGAGCGTTTTTAGTAAAAAATGAGAGTAATATGAGCTCATAACTCTGATTATATAACAGTTGGAAACATGAGCTTTAGCACAACACTGCAATGGAAATAGGTCTAGTTCGGTGCAAAATTGGTGCAAGAAATACATAGCTTGAATTTTACATCACATCTTTTTAAAGTGAAAAAAAGAGATAAATTCAGAAAGTGTCAATTTCCTGAAAACAATTCTCAGTAAAATATACGTTTTAACGTTCCAAAGTGATCTTAAGTAAAATATCTAGATTCCATTTTTTAAATTTAGTGAAAAACAATTCTGTTTTTGAGAAACAGTTGTTCAAAAATCTCTATATATTGTAATAATTGCCAAAAAATGTCAAAAACACGACTTTTTTCGTTAATAACTATAGTGTAACTGATTATAAAGAGCCTATAATTTGCCACATATATTGGCCTAAAAGTGCCTCATACGTGTGTCAAATTTCATAAAGTTAGCTGTTGGTTCGAGCGAATAGCGACAAAAACTGCATATACGAAACTACCACCTTAAAAAGAATTATTTCATGTGTAAGCTATTGAATCAACAAAAATTAGCTAGCATATGAGTTATTACGGTCAAACATAGTTCAGTAAGGTCTGTCAAGTTTAATTTTGGAAAAAAGAGATGGTTTTGTAATTTTCAAATTTTTGAGAAACATTTCCGGAAATTTCCGCAAAAATAAAATTTCCGGAAATTTCCCAACCCTAATTACACCTACTACCACTGGTGTTGGCGATAGCTGCATTTTGCCTCCCTTTCGTCAATTATAGCTGCCATAGCCACAGCTACCTATAGTGGCAATGGATCGTTGTTTAGGTACACTACATCGCTGGGGCTCTCGCGGCGATAGCGAAAGTAGCTATAGCCAGTTAGCCTCGGATCGCCATATTCGCCTATTCGCGGCGACTCCTCACCAGTGACAATTTTGGGGATTTTATGACCAAATAGCTGCGATTTGCGGGCGATGGGTGGAAGAAGCTATAGATAGCCTACGTTGGGCCGTGGGGGGGTCTCTAGGTTCAATCAGGGGGGTATTGTGTTATTCAGTCGGTGATACATGAAAATAAAGCCCATAGCACAGGGTCGATTCATACTTAAGCCGTGTGTCCGTTCAGCCGGCAAAATTACATAATAATCACGCCACTTGTGTACAAGTGTATAAGATAAAATTGTGGGTTTTTTATAACTCCCACCATTGTAGGATTTAAGGTCAATATATATCTTACCACGCGTCCATGCATGGTCTCCTTGTACACAGCTGGCCCCAGGGGTGTTGAGATGCATGGACGGTAAGGCCCAAGAGAACTGTGGGCCTGTGGGCCAGAATATAAGCTTCTTCACCCAGTATAATTGGGAGAGCTAAAGCGTGAGCCCTAGTTGTGGCGAACATGCTTTGTAGGGGGTGAATACTAGTGTTGTTTTAGTATAGAAATTTTAGTTTAGATACAGTTAGTATAGAACCCCCAAATTAGTTTAGTTTTGATACAGTTATAGTATAGCGGCTGAAATTTAGTCTAGTTTTAGTTCTAGTTATATGTAGTATAAGCTTTTCGCCGGAGTTTTAGTTTTATAGTATAGTTTTAGTATGGAGTTTTAGCATAAAAGCGTTTTTACGGCAATCGTGTTTTTCCGATTATAGTATTGCATCCTACTTAACTCTAGCTTTAGTTTTTTGTTCCTTCTAGAGAAGGAACTATTGTTTTGAAATCAACTCTGCGTAGTGTAAAAGTAGCAGTCACATGTTGCTTAGCGCATCAATTAGTTAAAGTTACTTTCACCTTTAGTCAAAAGCCTCTGCGTTTAGAATGTTAAACGAACTAAACTTATTTTTATTCGGTTATGGGGACTGTCTTGTCAGGCTTAACGAACTGAAGTTAAGATAAGTCAGCAACTTAATTATAGTTCAAACCTTTTGCTAAACTACCCCCGGACTAAACCGATTTAACTTATATGGTTAACATTGACGTGCATAGTTTAAGTTCGTTTAGTTCAGTGTGTTCAAAAAGCTGTGTGCTAAAAGTTAAGTTTTATGTTAAGTCTGGTTAATTTAGTAATGACATTCTAATCATGATTTTAAACTGTTTAAACTGAAATTTACTCCTTAGTTCTTAGACCGGTAAAGGAAGGGCCCATTAGTAAATATTCGCGAAATTTATGAAAAAAGCTATGCATGACACTACACTAAACACTGGACGATAATAACATTATGTTACGATTAAACTTCAGTTGGTAGTAGGTATAAAATGGGGGTTCTGGCACCGCCCGCAGCCGCAGCCAGCGGTGGTCAGTCATTAGACTAACCACCAGTCATATAATATCTATTATATGTGAAAAACATTTATCAAAATTTATGCAACTGCACAATTGACCACTTATCCTTTTTTTCCTGAAATGTAATATATTTAATTCATATTATTCACTGTTCAAGTATATAATTTTTACTGCAAAAATTACATTACAAAAACATGTTAAGTAATACGTTTCTTACTGTAACAAAGACTGTGATAGTAAATATGTGTGAATGTGCGTGTGTGCAATGTAGTAAATACAAATTGTTTACGTAAATTCTAGAAATTTCGAATTTTTAAAATTTTACGTAAGAAATTTTTGGGGGAAGGTATCTTTCTATATAAATCCTCCTCCAAATTTGCGTAATACCCGGAGTTTATGCAATCAATTCCTAGCGCAAGTTCCGGGTTTTCGGACTATATAAACCCCTGAAATTTCAGTGGGGCATGCTCATATCTTGAAGCTGTTACTACTGTTAATTTTGGTCTTTTTTTCTACGTTTTTTCTGGTCTACTTTATCTGTACATCCCCAATGGCGTTCAATGTCAACTGCAGTGCCCCAACAGCCCCAGCTCCTGAACTGATCGATCTTGTCACTCCACCACCATCCCCTACCCCTGAACTTATCGACCTCGTAACTCCACCACCGTCACCATCACCGACACAACAGCAAGGTAAGAGCTAAATTACAGTTTTTTCTTGTTTTATAATTATTCTTTAACTTTATAAGTTTGATAGATATTTAAATTTAGTTGCATTTGACAATTTAATGTCACTCACAACTGTGTATAACTTAAATTTATCTTTTCAGAGCCAGACGGAGGACAGCCTGAGCTCATGGAGGAGGAGGCAGACACAGACGTGGGCAGTCTGAGCGGTGAATCAAACCCCGGGATAACCTTAAGCGTCGTCTGCTACAACAGGGCAGCAGATACGATTCTCACTTCCTGTACCCGTCATTGCAGGGCCGTGCCACGCCACTGCTTCTACTGCGTCCGCCAATTGGTTCTTAACAGAACCAGCAAGTGTTCCTGGTGCCGGAGACGCTTCCGATCCTTTGTAGACCTGGGGACGAGAATCCTATTTTTCAATGAAGTAAGAATTTTTTTTTAATTTTCACTAAAATTTGATTTTTTTTACAAAACTTTGTTTTAGTGTGAAGTAATAACAGTACAATTAGCTGTTATATTTTATAAATAGTAATTCAAAATATAAAATTTTTAAAAAATATACAAAAAACAACTGAACTACCTAGACTAGTCAAGTTTACTACATAGGCAGGTAGGCACGCACGCACACACACACACAAGGTTATGACAGCCCAGCTTGCTGCCATATTAGTATGAAATATGAAATATTTAAAAAATATTTTAAAAAAACATCGGGCTACCTAGACTAGTCCAGTTTACTACATGCATACGTAGACACGCACACACACACACACGCATACAAATAACTTTTAGACGATTTGACAGCCCAGCATACTGCCAAATTAATTGGAAATATGAAAAATATTTTTCAAAATAACTGAGCTGGCTACATCATTCAAATTTACGCACACACACAAATAAAAAATATGAATTGAGGAACTGTTTTTTAACTGTTTTGTACTTTTTAGGCGGCATACATAACGCAAGCCATGGACCGCGCCTGTTTACAACTTGACGGTGTCACCCCAGGACCCAGCCCCTATGTCCCTTTTACATCCCCACCGCAAGCTCCACCACAGTCACCGCCTCCTATCCCACCACCAGCCCCAGACCCCGAAGCCACCAATTCACCACCACCTTCACCTACCGCTCCTATAGAAGATTGGGTAAATTGGTTGCGTGAAATAACCGAAGACTGGTCACACTAGGTTTACAGTCACGCGAATTTTTTGAGAATGTTTTTTTATTCTTAATCTGAAAGAAGTTAGAAATTTCTTTTTTTAAACTACTCTCAAAAAATCCGTATCTGCTGCCCTGTTGTAGCAGACGACGCATAAGGTTATCCCGGGTTTAATTCACCGCTCAGACTGCCCACGTCTGTGTCTGTCTCCTCCTTTATAAGCTCAGGCTGTCCTCCGTCTGGCTCTGAAAAGATAAATTTAAGTTATAGACAGTTGTGAGTGACATTAAATTGTCAAATGCAACTAAATTTAAATATCTATCAAACTTATAAAGTTAAAGAATAATTATAAAACAAGAAAAAACTGTAATTTAGCTCTTACCTTGCTGTTGTGTCGGTGATGGTGACGGTGGTGGAGTTACGAGGTCGACAAGTTCAGGGGTAGGGGATGGTGGTGGAGTGACAAGATCGATCAGTTCAGGAGCTGGGGCTGTTGGGGCACTGCAGTTGACATTGAACGCCATTGGGGATGTATAGATAAGGTAGACCAGAAAAAACATAGAAAAAAAGACCAAAATTAACAGTAGTAACAGCTTCAAGATATGAGCATGCCCCACTGAAATTTCAGGGGTTTATATAGTCCGAAAACCCGGAGCTTGCGCTAGGAATTGATTGCGTAAACTTCGGGTATTACGCAAATTTGGAGGAGGATTTATATAGAAAGATACCTTCCCCCAAAAATTTCTTGCGTAAAATTTTAAAAATTCGAAATTTCTAGAATTTACGTAAACAATTTGTTTATTATTAGATACGTATCTACTCATACATTTTTCAATTCACATTCATACAAACGTATCAAACACGAACCTGTCATACAAACACATATACACACTTTACTACATTGCACACACGCGCATTCACACATATTTACTATCACAGTCTTTGTTACAGTAAGAAACGTATTACTTAACATGTTTTTGTAATGTAATTTTTGTAGTAAAAATTATATACTTGAACAGTGAATAATATGAATTAAATATATTACATTTCAGGAAAAAAGGGTAAGTGGTCAATTGTGCAGTTGGGCAAATTTTGATAAATGTTTTTCACATATAATAGATATTATATGACTGGTGGTTAGTCTAATGACTGACCACCGCTGGCTGCGGCTGCGGGCGGTGCCAGAACCCCCATTTTATACCTACTGTTGGTCCATTGTTTTCGGAATGACATTTTTATGCATAATTTTTAAATCTTATATAGGATTAAAATTGACCCGTTAATATGGTAAAAATATGAAAAATAAACTGGCACACAAAAAAATTAAAAAAACTCACCAATTTTTTGACACTCCAAAATCAAATGTTAAAATAACTAGCAATTCTGGCCGGCTTACAACTGCAACACAAATTGACAAACTGTATAGCATGGCCTTTAAAGGAAAAATCTATATTATTTATCCAATGAGGATATAGATTCTGCTTTGCGCAAAATATTTTCCCACCGCTTACTAAAACTCCAGAGTTTTAGTAAACGGATGTACTATAACTAGTTTTAGTATGGCAGGCTTACTAAAACTCCTAGTTCTAGTAAGCGGGCATACCAAAACTAGTTATAGTATGACATGCTTACTAAAACTAGTTTTGTGTACTAAAACTAGTTTTGGTATAAGCCCGAATTCAGTTTAGTTTTATTTATAGTATACCGCTCTGAAATTAGTTTAGTTTTGATACAGTTATAGTATAATGACCTGAATTTAGTTTAGTTTTAGTTATAGTTATAGTATGGCCAATTTGATTTAGTTTTAGTATCACATACTAAAACTAGTTTTAGTATGAACAAGAGTACATAATAGGAAGAGTATGACACTCTCCCTATTATGCCTGGCAGCGCGCGTCTAATGCGCAGCGCGAAATAGGCCTTTCATGTACGGTTTTGACGGGGGGGGGTAAGACCCCGTCCGTACTCAATTGAGGGGGGGGGTACCCCCCCTCAAAGCGATACCCCGTACTCAACTGAGGGGGGGTACCCCCCCTCAGTTCAGTACCCCGTCTTCAGTTGAGGGGGGGGTACCCCCCCATCATTTCAAGTCACTAAGCAAGACTTTGCGCTACCCCCCCCCCCTCAGTTCAGTACCCCGTCTTCAGTTGAGGGGGGGGTACCCCCCCTCATTTCAGCACATCAACAAAAGTCCTTGTTAGTGTCTTGAAATGAGGGGGGGTACCCCCATCAACTGAAGACGGGGTACTGAACTGAGGGGGGGGGGGGGGTACGCCCCCTCAGTTGAGTACGGGGTCTTCAGTTGAGGGGGGTACCCCCCCTCAAAACCGTACATAAACGGGCTATTATTTCGCGCTGCACATTTGACGCACGCCCGAAGGCATAATAGGAAGAGTGTCATACTCTTTCTATCATGTACTCTTGGTATGAGTTATAGTGTAATAAAACAGGGTTAACGAGCCCCCTGATTAATACAGGTTTTGCCCAATTTTGTTGTAGCTGCAAGAAGTGAGCTACTGGTCGATTTTAGTACATAGTTTAGTGATCAGACGTGGCACAGAATGAGGCCACACTCTCTGGCGGAATCCCCGTTTTGCATATTTCCCAAAACCTCACTTTCCCCCCCCATGTCCGTACGAGAGCGCCTGATTCAGTTAATCGTCAAGTGTGTAAGCCCTAAGTTCCCCCCCTGAAGGATAGAACGAGTTTAGCATAGAAGGAAGTACGAATAATAAGTAATAATGTCCTTAACCAGTATCCGCCCCTTTCCCTATTGCTCCTTGTGAATATTTGAAGCCGATTATTGTGTAATAATTGCCCATTTGTCCGTATGCATTATTGGTATTCATACTTGTCCGTATTGTCTGAGGGTCGTGTGTTATTAATCAGTAATTAACCAGTTTTAAGCAGTGATTTGGAAGTCCTCCCTGAGAGTATAGAAGCTAGCCGGATAGTTGTTTGTAAACAATATCTGGGCTGAGCCATAGCATTAGCCCAGATATTGGCGAGCTAGCTGAAGGTCGGAAAGTAGTAATTAGCGAAGTTTAGCAGTTAATAACTAAGTAATTTTTTGGTCTTGTGGAACGTGAATTATACGGAATTATAGAGTATGAAGTAGAGAATGATTATAGAAAGTTTTAAGTTATTCGGAGGAATATAGAAGAACTTATTCGAAGTTAGATTGTGAAGTTTAGTCGATTTTGAGCCGAATCGTAGCCGTGAAAAGACTAGTTTTAGACCCTAATTTTGTAATGTTGTAATTCAGTAATTATTAATTGTAATCTATTCGTCGTTGGTATTATTTGATTCGTCTTTTAGTAAATTGTATGATGGACACTTTTTCGAACATTTTCGGTATTGATAACATGTTTTTGGGAGCAGTAGAAAGTTCTAAGTTTCACCCTTATTTAGTAGAAGGGTTACGGTAGTTTTAAGAATGTGTAGTGGTAACTGGGTCCGCAGCCCAGAAGGAGGTCTAGTACTGAAATATAATTGCACAGTAATCACATAATAAGTTTGCACATAACGTTTAGTAGTTAGTTTAGTATCATACGTAATTGGTTAGGTGTTTAGTTGGTATATATTCGGTTTTTAGTATTCCCTAATTTTCCCCTTTCCCCCTTTCCATTTTCTCCTTTTCCTTTCGTAATATTTCGGTAATGTTGTTTTTCCCAATACTGTATTTGGATTCTCTGGCCGCCCAAGAAGAAGTGAGATAAATTACAGTTACCTGGGGCGACCAGGAATCAAGGGCCATTAAAAAGGAATTAAGTTCGAGGTGTGAGGGCCAGCAGCCCCCGACCCCCCAGCCCTCAAGTGGAATTTTGTAAAAGTGTAGGTAGGCGGGCCTAAGAATGGCCGCTTCTGATTGGTTAGATTCGGGATCGGTAGATCCCGACAAAGGAGGACAAAGAAAGAGCCGCCCCCCAAGTTGTAACTAGGACAGTCGGGTAGAAAATTCTGATCAAGTAAAGTCGCCTTTTTGCTTTCTCCTGCTCCCCTGCCCTGATTGCATCATTTACTGCCCCTGCCTGTAATTCTGCCCTTGTATTTTCAATAAAGCCGTATACCCAATTTACCGACTCCGGCCTTGGTTTTTGAACTGTGTGAGCGAGACTGTCCGTGGTATTAGCACAGAGGGCTTTCAGTAACTGTCTGTAACTGTCCGCGCTTTTAGGCGCTTTTCTTTTAGAGGCCTCCCGGCCAATTATTTGTGCTCGTGCCCCCAACCGGCCGTCCGGCCCGCGTCCCACGCTCATTCTCCCTGATCGACCGTGCGCCTGTGCGCCGGTTCTGCTCGTGTCCGCCCAGTCGCCAGCCCGCCCCCTCGTCGTGCGCTCAGTGGCGCCAGTGCCCCCGGTCTGCGTCGTTCCGCCTTCCCCGTCTCGTGCGCCGTGCGGCTCCCGGCTGCTCTGTCCCGGAAGCTCCCGGCTTCCCTGTCCCCGCTCGTCCGGCTCAGCCCATTAAGGCTCCAGTCCCCCTCTCGCCGGTCGTCCGCCACGTCTACCCGCGTTCCCCGCCGCTCCGCTGCTGCGCCACCGACCCTCGCGCAGTTCCTGACGCCCGCTGTCCAACGTACTGGTCCGGCCCGTTCCTGCCCGCCGGCCGTCCGTTCGCCCGCTCCCGCCGTCTGTCCGACCGCCTCCAGGTTCCCCCAGTGCCTGCCTCCGCTGCCTTCCGCCGTCCGGCCGTCCGCGCCTTCCAGTCCAGCTCCCCAGGATCCAGCTAATTGTTAGTTGTGTTGTAGACGTTGCTAGGTAGAATAACCTAGGCTGACCCTTAGGATAGAGCGTTTAGTAGACCTGTTGAGTTGACCAGTAGACCTGTCGCAGTTTTTAGTTCTAACCTAGAAGGGTCAGGCTGGAAGAGTGCCGATTCCAGTCTAGGGATTTTCAGGTTTATCTTGTGTTCTGTGCTGCTTGTGTGTCCTTAGCGGCTAACCCAAAGTCAGATCTATTACGCGCGTTATTTAGGGTTGCAGATTCGTAGCTACGATTTATTGTTAGGATATTCATGCTATCTCTTTCAGGTTACGCATAGTTACACCGGTCACACAAAATTTCTAGTATTGAGTAGAGTTTGCGGCGTTAGTCAAAAAGTAAAAGGAAAGTTTCGTTGCCGAGATAGCATTGGGGAGTTGATCCGTTAGTGTCCCCCGACACCAGAAAAAGCAGGCGTCAGGGTTGAGCTAGGCCTCTGAAATAAGGTATAAGTTCCTAGTTATCCCCGGCCTTTGGTGTCCCTCCCGAATCCCGGGCAGAGCAGAAAAGCTTGTCCGAGCAGTTTAAATCCCCTGAAACCGGTTGCTCAAGTGGAAGTTTAAGTAAAGCTATAGGAGGGGCAAACTTTTGAGTGATCACACGTTGATTCAGAGTTAGCGAGAACTTAGTCAAATTTAAAGGGTGTGTTTTTATCAGTGAGAGATCGATTGAAATCTAGGTAAACACGATCGCCGTGGAGGTAGTAGTGTTAGTGTTTTCATATTGTTTGTGTTTACGTACGTTTCGGCAATCGTAAGCATTTTGACTGAGTTAGCACGCAGAGGTACTGAGCTTAACTACGAGGTTGGACTAGGATCCTTAGGTGACCTAAACGGATCTCTGTAGTTTAGTCTTCTGTAGCTACTCGGTTCCTTTTTCGAAGGGTGGAGCCCCCGCAAAAACATTTCTAACCTCTGCTACCCCACTGAACTGAGTTTGGGTTGAGAGATCCGATATAGTCAGGAAACTTAGGTAAGGTCAGTGATCTATTGTATTGTCATAGTATCAAACATTCAGTACCTAAACGTCACACCCTATTCGCAACGTATGTTTTGCATTGTTCGTATTGTGTTGATAGTGAACATAAGGTGAAGTGATCGATAGTAGAATCATCATCAAGTCAGAAAGTTTATTAACCCAAGTCTTTTTCACACTAATTTGGAGCTTATCCCGTGTAGGCTTTTTCACAATAGTATACTAAAACAACACTAGTGAATACTAGGGTTGTTTTGATTTGGCTTTTTGTTGCTGCTGCGCCACAGCGCAGCAGGCTTCTTTAGAATGAGTCTGTCGGATAATAACGTGTATTTTGAAAGGATTTGTGTGTGCGTTTGTGTATGTGTTCATCAATGCTACTGTGCGGCTGTATGTGAGCGTGAATGTGTGCGTGCAATGTGTCTGTTACTGCAGCTGTGTTCAGTATGCGGCTGGCTGCAATTGTACATATATGTACGTATGTATGCACACAACATTGCAGATGATAAAGTTCACTTGCATAATGACTTGTCTGAACAATTTACAGTTATAATTTGGCACTAATATAAAGCATAAAGACTATACAAAAGTTTGGTACACATTTCATTGCACTATATAGACAATTAAAATTGTGAAGACTCAAATTATATACACTGTTCTCACATTGTTCACTGTTTCACCTACATAGTCTCGTTCACGTACACAGACTGTTCATAAGTAAAAGTTTTCAAGTATTTCTATCAACATACTGCTTAAAATAAATAAGCTCATGGACACTAAGACAAATCCCTAAATCAACCCACTATCTTGAGAAAAATAAGCAGACATAAAACTTAAAATTCACTGTTCTGACAAGCACGTGGTTACCACAAAGCATCGTTTATTAACGGCAATTTAAGCGCATCTCATGAAATCGGCATTTGTTTTAAGCATTCAAAAAATATTGCGTACCTAGCCAAAAACAGAATCAAAATTGGTTTAGAAAAACAGCAAACGGGCTGTACAGTAATAATAAGACACACTTTTGCAACTGTCAACACATTTATATAATAATATTTACAGCATCGACTGTTATGAGTATTTGCTGCGCAGCAGATTTCAATTCACGGAGTGATAATATAAGTTTAACAGCTTTAGGCCCATTTTGCATTAGGCTTTGCTTGTTCCATCTGGAGAAGGAACTATTGTTTTGAAATCAACTCTGCGTGGTGTAAAAGTAGCAGCCACATGTTTGTTGTTCAGCGCATATGATTAACATGTAAAATCAGTATGGGAACCGACAGCTCTTTTTTTCAAAGACAAGTCTTTTTTACAAGTTTTCATGAAATAATAGTCAACAACACTTTTGCACATATATTAAGCTGTCATTTGCTAGGATTTTGTGATTTAAAATTTTATTGTATTGTAAATTTTCAGAGTACATACACATGCTAATGACGTAAAAGTCTAGACGGCTGTCTGTTTTCTTCCTTTCTTTCTAACATAGTAATACCCAAACATTGCAACTCATCGAAGTGGAGTGGTCGAGTGGTCAAAAGCGCTAGAAACGAAAGTTGTTACAGACTACGTCACCCGAGCCCCCCGCGTTGTTTTTTGCAAAAAATTTACGCAACTTTTGTCCGCAGAAACTGTTTTGTTTGACAGGACATATCCTTGTCAAAACATGCAATAAGAAAGTTTTGGCAACTAGGACATGTGTTTTCGACCAATTTGTTGAATTCAGCACCTAATTAACCACTGAAACTAAATCAAGTATTTACACAGGTTTAGTGCTTTCTATACATGTTTACTTTCTATACATCTAAGACAACGAACCCTATTTTTCAGTTTGTAAAATACCGATTCTTAGTTAGAATACATGATATGATATAAGTCTTAAAATAATCCTAATTGTTGACTAACAATTTTGTTTTACTAATATTTTATGCATGTATCGCTAAACACTAGCAATGCCCAATATATGTACGTATAATATCAACATAATATGTCCTTAAATGGATTATATGTTTTGGTTGTTCTTGAATAAACAAACAAACAAACATGGAAATACATAAAAACAAAGGTTACGCTGAAATATTTTGGGTGACATAAGCAGACTTTGCACTCGGCGAAGGAACCTTGCCCCCTTTTGGGGCCTGTTTGTTTCAATTGATTTGATGTGGGGGTTGTAAAATTAGCTTTGATTTAATGCAGCCTTCCTGAAAAGCAATTGATTTGATTTGATTTGATTTGATGTGAGAACCTAAATTTTCAATTGATTTGATGTGAAAAAATTTTTAGGTTTTAGTTTTGATGCATTTTGATGCAATTTTGATGCAGTTCTGATGCAATATTAAATTACGGTGTTACACCAAAATAGTTTATTTTTGAAGTCGTAATAAGATCATTAGCACGGCAGGACACAGCTAACCGCCCCTTAGTGTGCGAAAGGCCAAAATGCCCTAAATACAGTCGCCGGCCGGCCGGTTAAAATCACCGGTCGGCCGGCCACATTCCACCGATTGACTAAATTAGGCCGGCATGAAACCGTGATCCCTAAATACAGTCGCCGGCCGGCCGGTTAAAAACACCGGTCGGCCGGCCACATTCCACCGATTGACTAAATTAGGCCGGCATGAAACCGTGAGCCCTAAATACAGTCGCCGGCCGGCCGGTTAAAAACACCGGTCGGCCGGCCACATTCCACCGATTGACTAAATTAGGCGGGCATGAAACCGTGACAGTCTAAGTTAGGCCGAAATGACATTCTGGATTTGGAACGGACCGGCAGAACCCTGACACCATAAAAGCTGACATCCAGACTGGTGCTAATATTAGGGCAAAAAAGTTTAACTTTAACTAAAATTAAAAAAATCAGGGGTCATACTTTGGTCATATTTACCTGTAACTTTACTGAATTTAAAACACCCTTACTTTAATTTAACATTAAAGTTGTTTAAAAAAGTTATATAAAAGTCATTGATTTTGGGCTTACTTTAACTTTAACTTAAATTAGCACCGGATCCTTACTTTAACTGTAACTTTAACTTAAATTGAAGCCATGGCCTTACTTTAACTTTAACTTTAATGAAAATGGTCTAACTTTTTTGCCCTAGCTAATATGACTACGATTAGTGGTTAGTGGCGGTTGGATCGATGAACCTTACAAACTTTAGTGCGGTTTTATTTATTTGTGGGTCCGTATTTTTAAAATACCTGCAGGTAAAATCAAATGAACTTTAACTACCTACAGCAAAAGTTAATGTAAACGCGTATTCTCGGTGACTACACCGACGTGATAGCTGAGGCTACCTTCAAGAATCAGGTTAAAACAGTGCTTTAACTTGTTTTGCAGCTGAAGATGATGTGATATGCAAATGTTTGACCTGAAAAGTAGACGCTAGCTGTATTTCCGACATTAACTTTACCTTTACCCACAGAATTAACTTTAGTTAACTTTCCCAGTGGTAAAACTAGTTTACAGGGTAACTGTACCTGCAACTAATTTTGAG
This sequence comes from Trissonchulus sp. WLG1_4, assembly GCA_030248245.1. NCBI lineage: Eukaryota > Metazoa > Nematoda > Enoplea > Enoplida > Ironidae > Trissonchulus > Trissonchulus sp. WLG1_4. The sequence continues at coordinate 22,855 of JASANF010015199.1, forward strand.
AATACGGCTAGTAGTGACTACAAGTACTGACCTGATAAAGAGCTAGTATATAATAAATGTCAAACAAACATACGACACTATAGCAATAAAAATTAACCATTAAATTAAAAACAATAATTAAAATTTGATACATACACGACTAAAAAACGAACGGAAGTCGCTCGTATTTTAAGATTTAATAGTATAAAAAGAACTAGTCAAGTGTCTACAACGGGTTTCGACCGGTCAGGGGACCCTCTTTTCTGGGCAAAAGATCCTTTATTTGTGTTCATTCAGGGATTCAAATTAGCTAAACATGAAATTCTCAATTTAAAAAATTTTACCCCTGAGTCCCACTAGGGGGGGTCTGATGGGGTTCATATAGGAGTCCACGACGGTCCGGTTTTTGGGGGTTACGTGACCCGGCCCCCGTGGGGTCAAGGGGCCATCAATGTGGAGGGCACAATGACTCAAGGGGGGAAACCTTCTGCCAAAGTTTGGTTCATATCCATGAAGTATTACCTTAAAGAATCTTTTACAAACAAACCACCACATGGAAACTAATAACATTTTGTCTTTGCTTCGCAATTGGTCGGCAACCCAACAACACCGCATATATACGTAACTGAGGTCTATGTAACAAGCCAACATATGGGTGTGAGAGCGTGTGCCTACGTCTGGAGTTCACGCTACATCAGAACTGCATCAAAACTAACAAGTTTGGACAGTTTTGATTTGATTTGATGTTCAGCAGGGAAAAATCCAATTGATTTGATTTGATTTGATGCGAAGGTCGGAAAAATAGTTTTGATTTGATGCACCACATTTTCAAAAGCATTTGATTTGATGTCCTGCATCAAACATCAAAACCGCATCAAAACTAGTTTTGATTAGATGCAGTTTCCACATCAAAACAACCCTAGTGAATACTTTGTATTGTGGGGAAAATGCTCGACTTCAACTTCAGCATCAGGGGGGAGCCGGAGAGGGTCTTCAAAAACTGGCCGGAGAGGCCACCCAAAATTTTGACCCCGTTACATGTATGATCAGAAATTCAGAATTCATACATAGGCTTTCTGTAAGTTTATTGAGAAGGGCTACTATAGTACTATGTCAAGTCGACGTAGTTTCTGAGAGTGCTGAGTAAACGAGAAGCAGTGAAATGGGCTTACAGGTAACTAACATATGTCTACTGTACACTAGGCTTACAAAAGTATACTTAAACTTAAACTTAAATTAAACAACACCAGTCTGCGGCAAAATCTTCAGTAAGCATCAAAATTGAACTTTTAAGTAAACTGACCAGAGGTCAGTTAAGTAAACTGACCAGAGGTCAGTTAAAACCTGGTGTGCAGCGGTATTTAGTTTATTTTTATTTATTTATAGTTAAACTTTAACTAGAGAAAGCGCCAATATATAATTGGCGAAACAAATTAAAAACGGCAAACTTACCATAAGTACAGTACATAATTCAAAAATAAAAATGCTACCGAAACCCGGGATTGAACCACGGACCTTAGGATATTAAGTCTGACGCTCTCACAACAGAGCTGTGTCAGCCACGACTAGCCATGGATATTGGATACAATCTTCAAGTCTATGTATTTGCATGAAATCCTGTGCTCAATTGATAGTTTTTGCAATTTTAAGGTTAACACAGATGACTGTATTTTGTCGCATAGAATACTTTTCTAAATTTCTGTTCTCGTTGTAATTCCACAATTGATGCTGGGTAATGATTGCTGATCATACAATCCGAGTATAACTGCGAGAAAAAAACTATCTGATACCAATAATTAAACTCCATGACTATCCAACTGTAGAATCCCGTTGGCTAAGATGGTAGTGCGTTTGATTTCAAATCTAGAGGCCGAGGGTACGATTGTGTCCCTGATGTTCTTTTTGCATTTCATGATTTCGATTGGCATTTCACAGCTAGTAACTGCGTTTTCGCCACCCCTTGAAATATAACACTGAACGATCTTAACGATAGGTAGAAAATGCTGCAAAACACATGTGACGCCCGCACTGTTGGACTAAATCGTACGCTACACAAACGCACTGACAAAATATGTCACACAAGCTCAGTGGTATTGTCCAAAATCAAAATTAACAAGCACGTTTTGCGAGTAGAGTTAAATTAATTTTGGATAGAACTCCTTGCGACATGCTTACAGTGCTGAGGATATTCTTCGAATATAGAACGCGGCACCAAAATATATATTTTAAAGCCACCATCTATAGCTAAACATGACAACTCTTTGGGTGGATTTCAAAAAGGTGGTTTTACTAAACTGCAGGTTTGAAATTTTAACAGAGCTAAACCATGGTTTAATAAAACCACGTTTGTGAAATCCACCCTTAAGGCCCATTGCTTTACCAGTGTCACGGGCAAAAGTGTCCCCCCAAAAAAGTGTCCCCCCGGACACTTTGCCTAGTCAAAAGTGTCCCCCCGGACATTTTTACCTAGTCAAAATTGTCCCCCGGACACTTTTGCCTAGTCAAAAGTGTCCCCCGGACACTTTTGACTAGGCAAAATTGTCCCCCGGACAGTTTTGACTAGGCAAAAGTGTCCGGGGGGACACTTTTGTCTAGGCAAAAGTGTCCTACCTCGGGCAAAAGTGTCCCCCCGTAGTTTACGCTTTTAGCTGCCCATTCAAAATCGTGTTTCAAATATACGCAACGGTTAGTGCTTACTAGTTTACACCCAGCTTTCAGTTTTTGCCACAAGTTTCGACATTTTTAATGCACTTCTTCTACTCAAATCAACTGTTACTTGATTTTGTATCAGCGGGAAGAAATTTGATTGAATTTTTCATTTGACTTGTTATGGTCAAAATAATTTTGCTTGGATATACAAACATAGGTATATTATATATGCTCGGGTCGGGTCTCGGGTCGGCTTGAGATTTCACGACCCGCAGGTTGAGCGGGTCAGTTCGGGTCAAAAATTTGTGTATAAACCCTAGATTTTGACTTTAAATTTTGCCATTTTGACCATTTTCTCAAGCTGATAGAGTCTGGCAGAATTAATACTCGACTGGAGATTCGCGGAGCGTATCTCCTACATATCACGAAAAACTAATAACAGTGAGAAAACTGACAAGATAATTTTATGTTTGAGAGTTTGTATAGCAGTCAGTTTGAGCAGTCGGGTTAGTTCAAGTCGGGTCGGGTTGGAATGTATCTCGGGTCGGTTTGAATCGGATGAACTAAAATCCGGACAAGTTTACCGGCAGAGAGAGCACTTTAGCCTTTAGTGCGTTCAGTTCAGCCGCATATTCGTATGCTCTTCCACCGTATGTCAATTTATTCTAACTAAACGGGACTGTTTCAGTCTATCATAGCCATACTCAAGTATATATGAAACCCTATTAAGGTTATATAGTTACGCATGTTGATAAAAGTTGTTTAAAGCATTTAAGTTGAAAGCTATTTTTAGAATGTGTTTAAGTTTTGAGAATCAGCTTTTGTACGAGTTTCTACACCAAAAGTGCAAGGGGGACACTTTTTGCCAAGTTGGACACTTTTGCCTAGGCCTAGGACAGGGGGGACACTTTTGCCTAGGCCTAGGACAGGGGGGACACTTTTGCCTAGGCCTAGGACAGGGGGGACACTTTTGCCTAGGCCTAGGACAGGGGGGACACTTTTGCCCGTGACACCGGATTAAGCCAAGTGTACTTGTTCAAGTCCGAGGTTTAGGAATGGCAAATCTGGTTAATAAACGGACTAAACTACTTAAAATAAATCATAACCTAATTTCAGTCTGACTCCATTCCAAAACTACCACTGGACTAAGACGACTCAACATGCACGCTTAACATTAGCTTAGTCCGTTTAGTAAAATCAGTAAGTTTTTAGTCCGTAAAATTCGCTTAGTTTGACTAAAAAACAGCGTGCTAGTCAGATTAAAATTAACCTTTTATATAATTTAGTGAAGGAATCTGCCCTCAGTCATAGCTACTAGCCAGCAAATTGTAGCCCTAATTTTCACAAATGTTGCCATTTTTCAGGGACTGTAAGAGGGTTAACGCTTGATGGTAAAGGCATAAAGTTTTGACAAAATGAGGTGTCTGTTCGGTCGAAGAAAAGAACCTAATTGCAGGTTAACTATCACTGACTGCGACTGAACTATATACAATCTAAATTTCTAAGAGAAATTGTACGTTTATTTGCAAAACGCTAACGCTTGTGTTAACTAAAATATTGTTGCGAAATTGTTTTGGTGTGCACAAGTCAAGATGACAGATGCTTAGAAACATTTCAGTACGTGTCTTGACGCAACTTCAAAGATGAGAAACCTCCCCTTCACTAGGAGATGTATAAACTATATACTTCTGCCACTATAAAAAGCCAATATCTGAATACTTGGAGAAGTAGTTATACTTGTGCATTTGATTGACCGCTAGAAAAGATTATGAAATTATACAACACGCCAAATTTCGAATTTTTGAGGTCCAGACATTGATTTTTTTCCGATGCGGATCGCCGACACGGAAATTTAATGTCGATCCAAACCGTTGAGACGATCCAACTCACATCACTAGTTTGGAACGCCATCTAAAGTCTGACATCCGTTGGCTGCAACATACTAATATGTAATGTACGAATCATTGTCCAAACAGGTTTTATCTCAACACTGTTCAGTGAGATTGCTTTCCTGTGGACGTACATGTTATGTATGGTCTGACACACGCTCGCACAAACTGTCTTGCAAATCAACAATCTTATATCGCTAAGTACGTAATTCATATACCCAGCTACATACGTGCATGGAATCATACACACGCCCACACAAACAGTGCTTTTTCATGACCTAGCTCTTGTTTTACAGTAGAACTACATGCAATCACAGAAGACGATTGCAATATAGTATATACGCGGCGGCTGAGGCCGCCGCGTAATAAAAACATGTTGTGCTGTGGCACAACAGGAAAAAGTATGCCCCTAATTTTAAACTTATTCAAAATTGACGTGTGAACTTAAACGTAAACTTAAACAAAATTTCAATGTGTCAACTTAAACTTAAACATTTTTGAAAATTAGAACTTAAACTTAAATTATACTTAAATGTCAATTTTTGAGCTTTATCTTTTGCTAAAATATTTAGCTAGGGGAAGAGCGGCAAAACAGGATCAAATTTGTGTCCCATTGTTTGGGGTATTTTATCCGCGGGGATGATTTACCCCGGACATCCCCCATTGTATTTCATCCCCCCGGATGATTTTCTAGGGGGGATGATTTACCCCGTGACACCGGGCTTAACTCGTAAAAATTGGCTATTATGTACGATTTTGCAATACAATGATCAATTTCGAACTTAAATTTTTCACGTTAATCACGTTGCATCTCTGATGTACTTAATCAAGATTTAAGCAAAACTGACACTCCATAAATTTTTTCTGATGGAGACATTTTTGGTTATTACTGGTGACACTGTTGGTGACACAAGTTAAGTTTAACACTGGTAGTATTTGGCAAGTTTTTAAAATATGCTCGCTTCGAAAATTTTTAAGTGCCGCGTTTTATATTCGAAGAATATCCTCAGCACTGTAAGCAACTTGCAACGCAGTCTATCTAAAATGCTTAGCCTTACTCGCAAAACGTGCTTGTTCCCACTATGCCTGGTACACTTTGACTTGGTTGTTGCAGGTTCATGAAGCGACAGATAAGTACAGTGTCATAGTAACATTGAAACATGTATTAGTGACAACAAGCTAAGTTTTCAGCAAAAGTATTCACTAAGCATCAAGCATTTACTTTTAAGTACATTGGCCAGAGGCCATTGTAAACCTGCTGGGCCAGCGATAGTGTACTTTCTTAGTTCACCCAAATAGCGTTTCTTTTTTCAGCCATATAAACTGCAAAATCTCAGTCAAAAGCTGTCAGCAATTGAAACTTGGAAGGTTGTGAAGTTATTAAGGGAGGAATAATACTGGAAATTCCATGTTCACTGATGAATGCTTTATTTCAGTATTGAAATGAATTTCACATATACAGGAACAATGTCTCTCCACACTGGGTCTTCCTTGTTCGCGCGAACTTTTAACGATATGCAAATTAGTTTTTTCCTGCTTATAAATACGCCTAGCCCTATTCACGTCTGACTTATTCAACCTAAAGCGAGCGGCCAGGCAACCGGGATAAGGGCGGGTAACTAGTGGAGAGACATTGTTCCTGTATATGTGAAATGCATTTCCATACTGAAAGAAAGCATTCACATTATCCATACACAATGGATAATGTGATCTCCACACTGGGTCGATTTCGACCACCGATCGCCTTACTTCACTTCTTTAATTCAAGTTAAGAATTAATACATAATGATTAACAAATAAACATTAATAATAAGTGATAAACAAAGGATTAGTAACGAATTCGCCAAAGGTTAACAAGTAATTCAATTAATGAATCAGTCAATGTTATAGACGAAACAAAAGCAGCAGTTTAGACGCCCACGGTTGTTTCTCAACGCACTCGCCCGTCGGGTCCTGCATTAGGAAAATTCACTAAGTGGCTGACGCCATTCTGTCTGCCGATAGCACCGCCTCCTGGAATTTTTGCACTGGAGGTACTGGGACGAGATAATGCCTGAAAAAAACAGAAGCATTACTCCAGTTGGCCGACTGCAGCAGAGCGTCAACCGACACACCTTGATAAAACGAATGTGACGCTGCCACAGCCCTGACGGAATGGGAAGTTCCGTGTGGCGTCCCTGGCCCGTGTGCCCTACTGATAATGCGGCAAACCCAAGATGCAATTGTGGCATGGCTAGCTGGGCCGTATGGCGGCCGTGTCGATATAAATAGTTGTGTGCCCTCGCCGCGTAAGTGCTGTGTAACTTCGATATAGTGTAAAACATGGAGCATAGGGTCTATAGTCGGATCGGAGGGGAAACTGTATAATCTAGAAACCTCCTTCAGCCGGTGGGGACGTGACCCTTTCTGCAAGGTCGAATGAATAAAAACTAAGTGGTCTGCGTGTTTTTTAAAAGCGGCGGAGATATGTCCAAAGAGTGTAGTGCCTGGCAGCGACCCGCCAGCGCCAGCATAGTCAAAATAGCCGTTTTCTCAGACAAAACTTTCAGATTAGGCCCCACCAGAGGGTCGAGCGTACGGAGCAAAGGGAACAATGTATGAATAGACCACGACGGGTAGACCCTTGTTGCTTTTGGTCGAATGTTAAATGCCGCTCTTGAAAAAGTTTTCACTAAATTGTGCTGCACCAAGGGAAGCCCCTCAAACGCCGGTAAGTGATGCGATAGCGCAGAAATTATAATCAGCAACGTAGCGTGCTGAATTCCTTCATCGAAGCGCTCTTTAAGGTAATCTAGAACATACCTCAAAGGTGGTGAGTAGAGATCGCAGCCCACACCTCGCGCCCAGTTTCTCCACTGAGCCCAAACTCCATCGTATCTGACCTGAGTTGTACCACGGATTGAGTGTTCCCGTGAACGACTCTAGCCGTTGAATGACCCGCGGAATTAGGATAAACGGGGGAAAAGCGTAGGCGAAAGTAAAACGGTTCCAGTCCAACCCGAACGCGTCAACCGCATAGGCTTGTGGATCCGTTTCCCAGCTACAGTACATAGGGAGCACCTTATTATAGGCGGACGCAAAAAGATCAATTTGGGGCAAGGAAAAAATGTCGAACAATAAAGTTGCCATAGTAGAAGGTAAAAACCACTCTATTGAGGCAGAAAACCCTCTCGACAGCGAGTCGGCATCTACCTTACACGCACTACGAACATAGCGAAATCGAGCTGTAATGTTCAGTTCAGTGATGAGTTTCCATACCTCTAGGCTAAGTAAGCATAAAACCGTACTACTTGTACCCCCGCGCTGACGCAGGTAGCTTAAGGGGTTAATGTCGCGAAAGCAGTTTTGCTCATAGGCTGTGAAAATAGAACTTTTTGTTTTGAAGTAGTACATGCAATGAGCAGCTAGTCCAACGCTGTATGGTATCAAATAATTACTGCCAGACATCACACTATCAATATGGACAAATATCTTGGACCAATCGTCATTAGTAAGCCAGACATCACACAATAGGGACATAAAAGTTCGCAAAATCAAGCCAGATATCAGATTGGCCAGCTTGTGAAGTACACATCATGTGTGGACGCACAATTTTTTGCGACAAATAAGAAACAAGCCCATTCTGCGGCAAAATCTTCAGAAGTATGAAGCATAAACTTTTAAGTAAACTGACCATAGGTCAGTTAAAACCTGTTGTGCAGCTAAAACGTTACTAGCATTAAATTATCTTCCGTTTAGTGATGAAATCTTTCGCAAATTGACACATTAAGTATTACACAGATATGCAGAACAGCAAATCATAATCTTTTGGTTTCTGCCGGCCAAACATTGCAAGTAAATGTTAACTTTTATGCTCATTGCTATTGGCAGTAGGCATCTATTAGAACGCTGACTGATGACAGCATTTTTGTGACAGCAGCTTTATTACGCTGACACATGGGGCAAACAAACGCGCACAAATAAACAGTGCTGGTCAATATGCTGCAAAAGTTTGCTGCAGACGCGCTTCTATTCCAAAGTATGAACTAAACACACGCACCGACATTCAAAATCTTGCGAGCCAGTGTAATCTTACAAAATCAAAATTAAAGACCTGTTGTGCTGTGGCACAACAGGAAAAAGAAAATTAAAGGTTCGTTTTTCTTCTGATTTGAAAATAAGCGTCTAGATTTTCCACAATTTATCATTATTGCTGTTATTATTTTACAGTTTAAGTACACCTTCACAGTTCAAACTAGTATTACTCCACAGCCGCTACAGCAATCTGCACTAAATTTTGAGTGCATAGACTACAACATATGTGCTATTAGTCTATGTAAAAAACTAAACCGAAAAATTGATAAATGTGACTAAAAAATGGAATGTGAATAGGTTTTTTTTCGTCATTTTTCCGACTTTGAGACATTATTGCAAACTATATGCTACACCAATTTTGCTGAAACTTGGCAAAATAATTTGCCTTTTAGTAGATTTTTAAAATGTAGAAAGAACAATTTCCAACATTTTGCTGAACAAGTTTTACAGTCGCGCAAAATCGACTGCTTTCGCGACACTACCCCCTTAATACAGTTGTGTTATCTACTTCAAATTGTATGCATTTACCCGCTGCTCTACGTCTGATCTGTGTGTCCTTCAAGGCGTAATACACTGCTAGCATTTCCTTGAAGTTTATGTGCAGGTCATACTGGTCCACCGACCAGGTGCCTCGTATTGCGTAGCAATCCAGTAGCGCCCCCCAGCCTTCACACGCAGCGTCGGTTTTTAGCGTACCTTCTGTTGGCTTGTCTGTCAGCAAGCTGTTTTGCAGCGGCTTGCTCATCAGACTGATCCAGCGTCCAATCTCGTCTAGGACGTGAGGTGGCAGGCAAACTTCGAGATCGAACTCCCGTCCATGTTGAACAGCACGTGCCAGCTGCGAATAAGAAACAGCTGTGTTCGCCTATAATAAAGCGGAGCATTAGGATAAGCAAGCAAAAGGCTAGAGCAAGAGCTAAGAAAGCTTGCAAGTAGTCGAAGACTCACAGACCGCTTTGACAGAATTAGCTGCACTAGCTGCTGCAGTTTCAGAACGCGCGCCTCTGCCACTAGGGCAAAAAAGTTAAGCCAATTTCATTTAAGTTAAAGTTAAAGTTAAAGTAAGGCTCAGGGGGTAATTTAAGTTAAAGTTAAAGTAAGTCCAAAATCACTGACTTTTATTTAACTTTTTTAAAATAACTTTTATTTAAAGTTAAAGTAAGGGTATTTTTATTTAAGTTAAAGTTAAAGTTAGAGTTTCACCCCTAACTTTTTTAGTTTAAGTTAAAGTTAAAGTTTAACTTTTTTGCCCTATCTGCCACCGACACGGTCATGTTGGTCGAGTCCCAGACCAAGCCTAGATATGTGGTCACTGTGCGAGGTTCCATGTCACTTTTCCCAAGGTTCAAGGAGAAAACTAAGTAAGTAAGCAGACTCATTGTGTACTGTGTATGTTTGTCACAAAAGGAGTGCGAGGCCGCTATTATCAAAATATCATCTAGGTATATAATAATTATGATCCCCCGTTGGCGCAAGAGCGATATGGGCAATTTCAGCAGCTTCGTAAATATGCGAGGGGACGAGCTAAGGCCAAATGGCAGACATTTAAACGCATGAGAGTTTTTGTATTTGAAGGCCAAAAAGGGCTGATAGGTAGCTTCTATTGGTACGTGAAAATAGGCGTCTTTTAGGTCAAGACTTGTCATGTAGCAAAGCCCTCTGCAGAAGACTAAACAGAAGCTGAGGGCTTTCCATTTTAAATTTCCGATACCTGACGTAGGCATTAAGCGCCTTTAGATTTATGACTAGCCGGTTTTTTGTTTATCAAGAACAAATTAGAGCACCATTTTACGCGACTGCTCGTCATGGGCGCGATTGCGTCCTTGCTAAGTAAAGTTTGAATCTCGGTCTCAATGCTGCTCGCGTCCTGTGCGTTATATGGCTGCATCAGCTTGGTCTTGCGCCGGAGCGGCGGAGTACAGCTAAATTCTATCTTGTAGCCTCGAACTATCTGTAAGAGCAAATCATTTTTGGTCAAAGCCGCCCAACGATGAGCAAAATGAGATGAGTTCAAAATGAAAATGGGCCTGCAGTTGATGTAGTGCAGTTACCTTCTCAGCCACAGTGGCGAACAGCGCCGCCAGGGGCACGGCAGCCCGACAAAATCCTGCCACCCCTTGAGGCGGGTTTCCGCATCCCGACGGTCTTGTGACATGAGTCGCAAGAGCGATGATTGTAGGGCCGGAGGGTCGAAGATGGCCGCCTGGTCCGGCGCCAGTAGGAACGTAGAGAATGCCGCATCGCGGCGGTCCAGCTGCGCATGGCATGCTGCCTGCCAGCGCTGGATGCCCAACTCTCGGATTGCGAAGTGTGGTTGCACGCCTTTTTGCATACTCGGGCAGAGAACCTCCAGGGCCGATGCCGCCTGCAGTGACCGTTTGGATGGCATATCCGGGTGCTGAGATTCTGGCTCTTCCAGTGGCAGATCGTCCGCCTGCAGGGTTCCCGCACGGTCTACTCGATCATCCTCCGACGAACGAGATGACTGACTAGATTCCGAGCTAGATCTTTCTCCCCGCGATCTTGAGCCGGATCTGGAACGGGATGCTGATCTGGACCTGGATGCGGACCGCGACGATCTGAAGGACTGCCTACTTCGCGGCATGCTGAGACTAAAATAAACCACGTCAAATACGCACAATAACACACAATAAACACACTAGCCCCGAGATTACATGAATACTACCTCACACGCCGAGATTAAAGTGATGAATATTAATATTCATAACATAATAAGATATGAGGGATGAGTATTATCAAGAGTACATAATAGCGTCTCACTCTATATAGAAGAAGAGTGAGACACTCTCCAGCCTGCCTGTTCTAGCACAGGCAGATGCGCTGGTCGTTTTCAGGCTACATGTTGACATTCTATGCAACATGTGACTGGCCAATCAGAAGCGAGCTTCTATTCTCTGATTGGTAGACGCCTGTGCACGTGCTCCAATCATAAAACGGGATAGGAATAAAGGTTAATAACTCATTATTTATTCATAGTCTGCTTGTAAAAACATTAAAAAAGGTTTGCAAATACCTTTGGGGATATTTTGGCAAACTTTCAGCGAAATTGATTGAGCAACTTTGAAGAAATTCAGAAAAGTTTATATCTCAAAAGTTTCTCCATCAATTTTGCTGAAAGTTTGCCAAAATATCCCTAGAGGTATTTGCAAACCTTTTTTAATGTTTTTGCAAGCAGACTATGAATAAATAATGAGTTATTAAGCTTTTATCCCTATCTTAATGCTTATCAACGCATCAGCGATTATATACTAAAGTGTGTTACGCTGGGAATCTACGCGCTGATTGGCCAGTCACATGTTGCATAGAATGTCAACATGTAGCCTGAAAACGACCAGCGCATCTGCCTGTGCTAGAACACAGGCAGGCTGGAGAGTGTCTCACTCTTCTTCCATATAGAGTGAGAAGCTATTATGTACTCTTGGTATTATCTCTTACACATTAATACAATGGCTAGGCTTTAGCAGTCAAGGTACATACCTCACTAAATTATATCTCTCATTGTAACTAACTTCAATAGAAAGTGTGGATAGATTCACAGAAAATCAATAGGCTGTGAAGAAACATACTTCACCTGGAACTAACTTGACATACCTGAACGCAGCGAACAAGGAATGAGTCAGACGTGAATAGGGCTAGGCGTATTAGGAATGAGACAGACGTGAATAGGGCTAGGCGTATTAGGAATGAGACAGACGTGAATAGGGCTAGGCGTATTAGGAATGAGTCAGACGTGAATAGGGCTAGGCGTATTTATAGGCAGGAAAAAACTAATTTGCATATCGTTGAGGTGAGGTCATCGATTCCTAGTTGTTTACTTTTTGTCAAAGTTTTGCATTTTCGCTTTAAGTTCTGAATCTGAACAACCACGAAAGCAGCAACGCACTGAATTATAAGGCATCTTCATTGTGACCGGATGCACCATACAGTAGGTAAAAGACGTGTAAAACACACTCCGCACATTGACACTTCAACGCTAGCACCAAGAGTAAGAGTGAGACACTCTCCAGCCTGCCTGTGTTCTAGCACAGGCAGATGCGCTGGTCGTTTTCAGGCTACATGTTGACATTCTATGCAACATGTGACTGGCCAATCAGAAGCGAGCTTCTATTCTCTGATTGGTAGACGCCTGTGCACGTGCTCCAATCATAAAACGGGATAGGAATAAAGGTTAATAACTCATTATTTATTCATAGTCTGCTTGTAAAAACATTAAAAAAGGTTTGCAAATACCTTTGGGGATATTTTGGCAAACTTTCAGCGAAATTGATTGAGCAACTTTGAAGAAATTCAGAAAAGTTTATATCTCAAAAGTTTCTCCATCAATTTTGCTGAAAGTTTGCCAAAATATCCCTAGAGGTATTTGCAAACCTTTTTTAATGTTTTTGCAAGCAGACTATGAATAAATAATGAGTTATTAAGCTTTTATCCCTATCTTAATGCTTATCAACGCATCAGCGATTATATACTAAAGTGTGTTACGCTGGGAATCTACGCGCTGATTGGCCAGTCACATGTTGCATAGAATGTCAACATGTAGCCTGAAAACGACCAGCGCATCTGCCTGTGCTAGAACACAGGCAGGCTGGAGAGTGTCTCACTCTTCTTCCATATAGAGTGAGAAGCTATTATGTACTCTTGGTATTATCTCTTACACATTAATACAATGGCTAGGCTTTAGCAGTCAAGGTACATACCTCACTAAATTATATCTCTCATTGTAACTAACTTCAATAGAAAGTGTGGATAGATTCACAGAAAATCAATAGGCTGTGAAGAAACATACTTCACCTGGAACTAACTTGACATACCTGAACGCAGCGAACAAGGAATGAGTCAGACGTGAATAGGGCTAGGCGTATTAGGAATGAGACAGACGTGAATAGGGCTAGGCGTATTAGGAATGAGACAGACGTGAATAGGGCTAGGCGTATTAGGAATGAGTCAGACGTGAATAGGGCTAGGCGTATTTATAGGCAGGAAAAAACTAATTTGCATATCGTTGAGGTGAGGTCATCGATTCCTAGTTGTTTACTTTTTGTCAAAGTTTTGCATTTTCGCTTTAAGTTCTGAATCTGAACAACCACGAAAGCAGCAACGCACTGAATTATAAGGCATCTTCATTGTGACCGGATGCACCATACAGTAGGTAAAAGACGTGTAAAACACACTCCGCACATTGACACTTCAACGCTAGCACCAAGAGTAAGAGTGAGACACTCTCCAGCCTGCCTGTGTTCTAGCACAGGCAGATGCGCTGGTCGTTTTCAGGCTACATGTTGACATTCTATGCAACATGTGACTGGCCAATCAGCGCGTAGATTCCCTGCGTAACACACTTTAGTATATAATCGATGCGTTGATAAGCATTAAGATATGGATAAAAGCTTAATAACTCATTATTTATTCATAGTCTGCTTGCAAAACCATTAAAAAAAGGTTTGTAAATACCTCTAGGGATATTTTGGCAAACTTTCAGCGAAATTGATTGAGAAACTTTTGAGATATAAACTTTTCTGAATTTCTGCAAAGTTTCTCAATCAATTTCGCTGAAAGTTTGCCAAAATATCCTCAAAGGTATTTGCAAACCTTTTTTAATGTTTTTACAAGCAGACTATGAATAAATAATGAGTTATGAACCTGTATCTCTATCCCGTTTTATGATTGGAGCACGTGCACAGGCGTCTGCCAATCAGAGAATAGAAGCTCTCTTCTGATTGGCCAGTCACATGTTGCATAGAATGTCAACATGTAGCCTGAAAACGACCAGCGCATCTGCCTGTGCTAGAACACAGGCAGGCTGGAGAGTGTCTCACTCTTCTTCTATATAGAATGAGACGCTATTATGTACTCTTGCTAGCACTGTGTTAGAATACCAGAATCAAAATTAAAGACCTGTTGGGCTGTGGCCCAACAGGAAATTTTATTATACAGTAGCGGAGTTAAATAAAAAACTTATTTGTATACTTAAATGACCAAAATTTCGAATACTTAAATTAAAATTAAGGCAGCAACTTGAACTTAATCGTTTTTCAAAATGAGAACTTAAACTTAATTAAAATCGAGGGACGAAGTTAAATGAGGGCATACTTTTAAAGCCTACTGTACACTGCCTGAGTGCCTGGTGTCTAGTTGACGGTATTTCTGTGAGCAAACGAAAAGCAGACCTCCTTCTTAACGGCGGACATGATTTGGGCAAATACAGAGCGTTCTCACTGGATAAACCTGCCCCCAGATGCACATCTTCCACAGCAGATTTCCACACCGTGGCACATTCTTCCCTTTGCCCGTCCGTACATAAATAAGTACATGGCCCAATTTTATAAACATTTCAACGGCCCGTTCAACTCAACGGAGCCGTTGAAATTTCATCCAATTTGATAACGAATTGCAACAGCTCTGTTGAGCTCAACGGAGCATTTTTAGTCGTTATTAAATTGAAATTTTTTCAACGGAGAGTTTTCAACGGTCCGTTGAGTTCAACTGGCCGTTGAACTCTTTATATTTATAAAATTGGGCCCAGATTGGACTCACCGCAACACAGCACAAATTTTTACCTGAGTAATAATCAGGATCGTACCTACCCAGTACCTAGTATATGTAAAGCAATGCCTATAAACAACTGAAGAACAAACATTTTACTTAACAATAATAAATACGAAGTTACCACAACAGAAACTATACACGTAGAAAGACATGCAACACAGTAAAACCCCCCGACATTCCACTCCATTCCAAATACAGATTGTGCGCCCGTACCCAAAATCTGTGCAAATTACAATTTCTAGTTGCCGATTACCGGTTGTTCTAATTGACAGATTTGTTCTGACCGAAATCACTACAGCTTCATCAAAATGCTCACCATCGCGTCACCTCCTCACAAAATGTTACGTAACAATATGAAACAATTTTGATTATTCTTTCAGAAAATTGGCCCAGAAAGGTCTTATTTTTCAAGAAATGACAATTAAGATTGGGTTTTATTCAGATCGTCTGAAGGAAAATGTCTTCTGTTCTGATTCACACATTCTGACGTTTGAGTGGGCCGGTTTCGATCCAAAACAGTCTATTCTTCATGGGGCATTAATATGAACAGCAGATTTGATAACACCTTCAGCCAGTTTCGCCAAATGATCAACCTCGGGGCTGGAATAACTCTGAAAAAATAGTAATGCCCAATAACGGTCCACTTATTACAACCGTATGACCGTTTTAAACGACTTCTAAGCCACTAAGATTATCACAAGATCACGGCGAAAAATATTTACCCACAGAAACACACAAATTTGGGACCCTCAGTTCCCGTGGCCAAACTGTGGTACAACGTTTCCCTAAGCCTAAAGGGCTGAAGTAAGTGAGCTAGGAAAGTGACTGTGTGTGGTACCTCGTTGGCGTATTTCTGCAGGATCAAGTCAGTGGCCCAGGAGGCGAGTTTGTGACACTCCTTCCGCTTGGGCCCGCTCAGCTTGCCGCCACTGCTCAGGTTCTGACAGCACTGAACAAAAACACATCCCAGTCCATTCCATCCATCCATACTCCTCAGACACTACTTGGCCAACAACTCACACCACCACACAGACACTAGAACTAATGCCACATTCCTGGCAAACCTAACAAACACTACTGAAAACTGAAAACACAACAATTAGTGTCACCTATGTTTTTTGTTTATGGATGTACTACTACATAAGCTAGTGCTAGACTCAGTCTCACTCTGCACATGACTAAACTACGCTATACTGTACACAGCATGTACTCTTGGTATACCGAGCATCCATTTATGCTTGCCACCGAACACCCTTCTTCTTGCCGCAAAATTGCCAAAAAACTTGGCCACTGTTAATTGTATCATCTGTATAAGGGTGGAGGATTCATAATACAGCCGTGTGTCTAGAACTGTGCATAGAAGAACAGTGAGCCACTAACTGTGCATAGAAGAACAGTGAGCCACTAACCAGCAGCAGTCCGTAGAGTGCCCTGAGGTTGTTTGGATTCAGCCTGGCGGCTTGAGCGTAGTAGCTCTTGGCCAGCTCAATGTTGTCCAAACCGCCCTGCGTGTATTTGATCTACAACCACAGCACACACACACACTACACACACACACACATGTGGGGGGCACCACAGCAGCAAGGCTGATCACCTATTCAGATCATCTTCAAGTAATGCAAATTTAACAAATATAATCTACTGCACGATTAATCAGCCAAATCAAGCTATAATGCGCGAATGGCTTATTTTGGATAAGCACCTGAATGCATTCCCACAAGGACACGAATCGTCATTAAAACTGCTTGAGCAGAGTGCAATGCACAACAAGCAGCAGTTTTATGCAAAAGTTGCCTGCCACTTTGATCACTTTCGCAAAGTTTGAACCTGTCACCATACAATCTTTTAATTTGCATGCTATTTTCATTTGGATAAAATTAGTAGAGTTTTGTCTATTTCAGTTTATAATCGAACCTCCTACTCTATAAGTGTAAGGGTGTACCATTGCCCGTAAGCAAAGTTTGCTCAGCAGTTGCAACAAAATAAACAAGTAGGCCCACAAAAGGGGCAAATTCCGGCATAGTGGCTTAAAAATGTTACCTATTAGATCAGTCAAGAGTACATAATAGTGTCTCACTCTATATAGAAGAAGAGTGAGACACTCTCCTTCCTGCCTGTGTTGTTGCACAGTCAGGTGCGCTTCTCGTTTTCAGTCCACATGTTGACGTTTTGTGCAACATGTGGCTGGCCAATTAGCAACTAGCTCCGCTTCTGATTGGCCAGACGCCTGTGCACGTGCTCCAATTTGCACTCAGGCAGACATGTCTTCTGTGGTTGCTATGGTTACGTGACTGCTGCTCGGAACACGCGTCTGGCCAATCAGAAGCGGAGCTCACTTCCGATTGGCCAGCCACATGTTGCACAAAACGTCAACATGTGGCCTGAAAACGACCAGCTCATCTGCCTGTGCTAGAACACAGACAGGAAGGAGAGTGTCTCACTCTTCTTCAATATACAGTGGGACGCTATGATGAACTCTCGGATCAGTTAATTCAGAGTATTACAGCAAATTCGTGGTTGCTGACAATAGGCAAAATTAGATAACTGTTAGATAACAGCTACATATGTACCTACGTTTTCAAAAAAATTTGCATCACCGATTGGACTGAAAATCAGATAATCTAGCTTACTCAACTTGGTGGCCAAACTAGGATCGCTGATCGGATCAAAGTTAAATTCATATTGTTGTTACTAGGATTTCGAAACACAGTATTTTTTTGCTATGACACTGTTTCGGCCACAGCTAGTTCAGTCTGATGGTCGCAGTAAAGTGCTTTGTTTAGGTCAATGTGACTCAGTTTGCTGGGAAAATATGTAGGGTCACTTTATGGTCAAAAGCTGGTGTAGTTTCGAGCAGAGCACTATCCATCTTTCGGCCATAGTAGGTCATTATTTATTATTTATACCTATAAAGTGCTTCAACTATATTACCAAGCTAGCTTGATCATTACACAGAATTGTCAGAAAATAACTGCTTTTTTCTGGTTGGTAAGCGGCGGGTAAGCTGGTAACGAGGCAAAGATATACTCTTGGCGCCATTTCCCTTACCAAATTGTACCGAGTTTCGTCCGAGTAATTATACATAAAAATATACTTCCGAATGCTTCCAAAAAACCATTATTAAACGTATTTGACGTTCAGCGTGCTGGTTTTACACTAAGCGGACTTACCACGTCAAACCATAGTTAGGGGGATGGGGGGAAGACCCCCAAAAATTCGGTCTCAGGGGAGAGAACGGAGGTTTTTCTTTCTAAAAAGTTTAAAACATAGAAGCACTTAAGTTAAATTTTTTTTAGGTCAAGCACACTGTAACTTTTTGGCCACCAATGGCAGAAAAAAATCTGCCATAAACTAGGCAAATGCTAAGCATAGGCTGCCAACAAGGTACGTATATAAACTACACACGAAACAATATAAAACTCATTCCAATAATTCCGCCTCTAGGCGGAATAATAACAGCTAATTTTAGGTGTGCTAGCTAAAGTCTGACCAAAAAATGCTGCACCCTGAAGGGGTAGTTTTATTTTAATTGGACCTAAGAGATAACCCCATGAACCCATGAACCAATTGAAGGCTCTTGGCAAGATGAAAGCGTTGCCGTAGATAGTTCCGTTCTACATCCGGTCACCGGAAAAAATAGAGTTTGAGCAAACCGTAATAGCTACTACCACATGTTTGGTATCAATTGAAAGCTCTTGATGAGCTATGGTCATTTCCGGTATCGGTATCTCCGTAAGTTACGTAGACCACAAGATAATTTTAGTGCGGGATTTGTCGTAAAGGACCAAAACTTTAGGAAGCCAATGCAAGATTGGTGGATTAAAGGTAAACCACTCAACACAATAAAAACTCGTGGTGCTAGTAAAAGGTCTAGTCAGTTTATGGCCTTATTGGAGCTAAACAAGCGCTTGATTGGTAAGTTAATAGAAACACATTCAACGCAAAGTCAGAAGCAAATAACTGCAAGAAAGCAAGACTGCGACGGCAGTGCTCAGGTGATTTATGGGAAAGTAAACAACATACCCGCAGAGATGCTTGTGGATACAAGTAGTAAGATTACTATGGTGAACAATCGATTGAAGTCTGTCCTAGCTCTTGGTAAGTCAACACGGTCGGTGAAACCGCCTGGTTTAGTGCATGAAATGTTAGAGATACTAGTCAGAGACAGCAAGATCAATATGTCAGCTCAGGTCATCGAAAATTACTCCTATGACGTCATTCTTGGTACGGATGCCCCAGCTCAGTTAGGGGCTACGATAGAATGCTTTACAGGATCGATAGATCTAAGCATATCGAAAAAGAAGCGCTTCGACGCAAATCAGCAACCTACGGTTAGTAAAACACCTAAAGAGAACCACAGTTTAGTGCAGCAGAATGAGAATGCAAAACTGCCTAAAAATAAGAGTGTGCAATGCGGTGTGCACATATATGGGACTAAACGGCAGAAGGTAAACTACACAAATAGCCCGAACCTGTCCCCGATGTCACCTCACTCAAAGCGCAGACCACGACTAAAACAGGTGAGTATACCAGAGCTGCGCGAGCCAGATATGACAAGCGTAGATGTATCCAAAACGTGCCCGAGAGAGTCCTTCAAGAGAGTGCAGGAGCATACTACTGTGACGTGCAGCCTTAATTTACGTATATTTGCAGCTGCTCTGATGCTGCTGGTCACCGTGTCCGCCTTTGTTGCCTAAAGATTCGACCATGAGTCCAACTTGAAACGCAAGCATGCAGATGCATTCACGTGTACCCAAAACTTAGAAGGTGTCTATTCGTGCGTAGATCAATATACTATGATTTTACCATGCATATTCGATAGCAGTGGAAAAGAGCGACTCACAGAGGAACCAGATGCCTTAGGAACACAGCCTGAAGTAGCAGTTACACAGTTTGACTTCTTGAGTATTAGTTCAGGAATGAAAGCACTAAAGCTACAATTTATTAGTAGTTACGCTCGTAACTGGTGAAGTTTCTACAGAATACCGAAATAAAACCTGGTGCAGCAGTTACGACTTAAGATTTGATACAGATGTGGAAGTAAACCCTGAGGCACTCAGAGCACGTTTATTATATATAATTAGTACGTTACTAAGCTGCACAGTTATTGCAGTTAATGCGCAGGCATATTCGGTGTACATACATTTAGATTTTCCAGATTTTGTAGTGATTTCCTGTAACTTTGTATATACTTTTAAATAATATTTTTTAGGACTTAGGACATAATTATCATTCACTTGACGCAAAGACACACAGTGTCAAACCGCATCCTCCTACCAAAACGACGTATCCTGCATAAACTTTCAACTCTGCGTAGCAGTTTTTTTTATTAGTTTTAAAAGGGACCAAACTTGTGAAAAATTATAGTGATTACAATCCTTGCACAAATCAAGCTACCATTTCGAGGATATATACTTCGCAAAAAAAATCAAAGTAATCTTGCACATAGGATTTTGATTGTGGGGATGGATACTCTTTCCGTATATGTAGGTACTGGACAGGAATATTTGAAAGGATAGATTTGGGACAGGAATATTTGAAATTAAACAGGACTGGACTGGACAGGATTTTTGCAAATTCCCAATTAGAAAAAAAATCAGAAACTATTTCTGCTGTTAGTGTCTATAATTGGACATTAATTACATGACTCTAAACAAGGAACAAATGACGGGAATGTTTTTTAAAGACGCAGATTCTGAGCAGGTTTGGAAAATCAGAACCTTACGGAGTGACCCAAGAAGCCAGCCCCGAAAACCCTATGAAGAAAGAAAAACAAAGAGGATATAATGAAGACACGTATCCTGCAAATGTGACGGTTGGAGCGAAGCGAAGACGACAAATAAAAAAATTGACTGTCACTAAATATTCATATGTCTAACTGTGCCGTGCATCATGTGGTGCATCATCTGGTTTTTAATTAATCGCATGTAAAAGTAGCCACTGTCAAAAAAATAGAGTACTATTGGCTCGAAAATTATTTATAGGAGATACTTTCTGTAACTTGACTTAGAAAAAATGTGAAAGCAAAAGTTTGTTAGTAAAACTCGGTTCAAAAAAAGGTCAAGGTTAAGCTTCAAAAAAACCTCCGTTTAGAGGCAAAGTAATACAGAATGCTCTTAATATCAATGTTGTAATGTAAATTGTAATCTGTAGCTGATGTATAAATTATGGATGTATGCACCAAACTGCCGAACTGCAATGCAGCTGTGTTTCAACACACATTACTAAAGTTTCAAAACAATATATATAATCGACCAGCTGAAACAACAAGCTACTGTGGTTTCATAGTTCCATTGTATAATTTTGAATGCGGACATTCACTTTTGAAAAGGGGGACGAATGTAACTGGGCAATTCACTTAGCATTTAAAAACCTCTTGCCTTGCCTTGCTCCTTCAGCGTCGTGGCGGTGCCATAGACCCGGGCAGGTACCCGGACCTCCGGAGAAATTGGATGATGCCCCCTGGGGACCGGTGGATCTCCGACAGGGTTGCCCCCGCCCCAAAGACCTCATCCCTCAAGTTCGCAGTGGCAGGGCATCTTGCTAAGGCGTGCTCAACAGATTCCTCATTTTCGTTGCATAGTCTACAGTCGGGTGAGTCTGCTTTTCCGATTCGGTGTAAATATTGTAGAAATAGAGGGCAGTGGCCCGTCCGGACCTGCGCACAGATAACCCCTTCTTCTCGGTCTAGTCCGTGGCTCTCAGACGTAATGGATATATACAATGGAAGTATGAACATATTCTTACTTATTAGTAATACAGGAAGAATGAACTAAGTAGGATGGAAACAGGCCGAAACTCGTATGACTTAAAGGTCACGCCTACAAGTAGGCTAGAAATTGGAATTTAGCTTGACTCAGTGAATGACGGACAGAATGCACAACAACCCTACGCATTGCCTATATAAGCTTGACTAAAATTGCAACCAGTCAGTCTTGAGTTAGATTTCAGCGGCAGTTAGGCGAAGGCCACTGCGGTGCGACTTATGCGTTGGGTTCAGTTTGCGTTAATTGGTTTTACTATTAATTTGCTCATCGTGATTGAACTATTATTATGCGATTGTTTACTGTGAATAAAACTCCGGTAATGGTGAGTAGTTTGTTGAGCGATAACTTTGAGTAACTAAAGTAGATAAGCAGATATTAGATAGTCTGAGGCAGAAGTGCGAAACTCCTGTAACCTGTAATCGGGCGCGAAGCACCACTAGACGAAGTTAGACTTGACCTATAAGACTTTAAGAGATAGCCTAACTTCAAGCCCGGTTACAGGTATTTGGTTTGCCCGTGATTTTTCTGCCGAATGGTCATATTTAGAGTGTTTACGTGTGTCAATTAGCTTGTAGTCAAGTTTTTTTGAAATTTTACCGTTTTTGGAAGAATTTGGCATTTTTTAGACTTGACCCCTAAGCGGCCCGGCTGTTCACCGGCCCGGCACGGCCCACGAAATTTCCTTATGGAAGGAAATTTAACTAAGTGTCGATTTCGCGTACGCTATATTTTAAGCCAAGTTCATACTAAACTTTTGGACTCAGCAATACAAAAAGAGCAAGGTTGAATCTGATGCAGTGAACATCAACTTTGTTCACGGAAAAGAAAATTCGAGTAAAGATTATGTGACGACTAGCTTGGCGGCTTTAGTCACGTCACTACGTCAGTGAATGATTACTAAGCAAAATTTTGGGTGTCTTTCAAGTTTGACGAGCTTACAGTCAGTTTCAAATGAAAATGCCTCTTGATTTCAAAATTCCGACGCCAGACGCGTCGGATGACATCACCCGACTCGTCGGAGGCATTTTCGTTTGAAATGGACTGTAGAAAGAATTATTGTATATGTCAGCTATTGAATCAACAAAAATTAGCTACCATACGAGCTATTACGTTCAAACATAGCTCAGTAAGGTCTGTTAAGTTTAATTTTGGAAAGAATTTCGAAATTATGCAATTTTCGAATTTTTGAGAAACGTTTCCGGAAATTTCCGAAAAAATAAAATTTCCGGAAATTTCCCAACCCTAAGCGGGCCCCGGGCCGGGCCGGGCCGGCGCGGCCGGGCTTGGCCCGGAAGCGCGCTGGTCGGCCCGGCCCGGGCCCGGCCCGGAAAAGTGGCAGAACTCTAGTTATCTGTTACGGTTCAGTCAAAATAAAACTACCCCTGCAGTGTCCAGTATCTTTTGGTCAAACTTTAGTTCAGATATACTTGTCCGCTTGTCCGTAAGCAAAAATTAAGATGTCTTTAATAGTATATTGGTCAATATATCACAAAAGATGTCAAAACGCACGCAAAGTACGCTGCAAGAAGCAGCGTAAAGACCTGTCGGCATTGCGATGCCGACAGGAAAAACGTAGTCTAAGGGTATCATACTAACCTTTTATGTAATACGTATAGAATTTTTGCGTTATACAATGTCCTACTGAAACAGAGTGTTTTACACTTGTTTTCGCATTAGGTAGCCTTTATGCATTCCATCTATATTATTTGTTTCAATTTTTACTAAAACTTTCATGCAAAGGCAATGTGCTTGTGGGGGGGATTATCATACAAATTCGGAGTCAATTCACATGCCCCAGGTCAGAGACAATATTACATTTCAACCTAGAGAAACCTAGCCAAAATCTATTTTTGACATATTTCTCCGTGAGGTGATTAGTTCATAATTTGACATAATGATACTTACATCGGCATATTTTTGTGGAAAGAGATGGTTGTATGGATTGGACAGAATCAACTCTTCCAGACAAAAGGCAGCCCGGTTATAGTCCTGCAGGGTGAGGTAGAGATTGCTCAGCTCGATCCAGGCCTCGCTGTCGTTCAGGAAACTGAAACACTAGCCCTACGTCCATTCAGTCCGGTTATAGTCCATAGTCCATAGTCCTGCAGGGTGAGGTAGAGATTGCTCAGCTCGATCCAGGCCTCGCTGTCGTTCGGGAAACTGAAACACTAGCCCTACGTCCATTCAGTCCGGTTATAGTCCATAGTCCATAGTCCTGCAGGGTGAAGTAGAGATTGCTCAGCTCGATCCAGGCCTCGCTGTCGTTCAGGAAACTGAAACACTAGCCCTACGTCCATTCAGTCCGGTTATAGTCCATAGTCCATAGTCCTGCAGGGTGAGGTAGAGATTGCTCAGCTCGATCCAGGCCTCGCTGTCGTTCAGGAAACTGAAACACTAGCCCTACGTCCATTCAGTCCGGTTATAGTCCATAGTCCATAGTCCTGCAGGGTGAGGTAGAGCTTGCTCAGCTCGATCCAGGCCTCGCTGTCGTTCAGGAAACTGAAACACTAGCCCTACGTCCATTCAGTCCGGTTATAGTCCATAGTCCATAGTCCTGCAGGGTGAGGCAGAGATTGCTCAGCTCGATCCAGGCCTCGCTGTCGTTCAGGAAACTGAAACACTAGCCCTACGTCCATTCAGTCCGGTTATAGTCCATAGTCCATAGTCCTGCAGGGTGAGGTAGAGATTGCTCAGCTCGATCCAGGCCTCGCTGTCGTTCAGGAAACTGAAACACTAGCCCTACGTCCATTCAGTCCGGTTATAGTCCATAGTCCATAGTCCTGCAGGGTGAGGTAGAGATTGCTCAGCTCGATCCAGGCCTCGCTGTCGTTCAGGAAACTGAAACACTAGCCCTACGTCCATCCAGTCCGGTTATAGTCCATAGTCCATAGTCCTGCAGGGTGAGATAGAGATTGCTCCATTCTGGGTTTTTTTTAGGCCATAGCTAAGGGAATGGCCTAAATTTTTTCGGATTGGCCTAAATTTTTTCAGCGATTGAGGCCAGCTGGCCTAAACTTTTTCAGCTGCGGATGCAGAAAAAATTTCTGATACGTCTCCAATTGACCAAATTTGGCCTAGAAATGAAAATATTCTCCAGTTTTTTTATTTTTGAACGAATTTTGCTAATATACATGCGCCGTTTTTTTGTTAAAATTGCTGTTAAATGCATTCTACACTTTTAAAATTCTAAAAGTCGATTCCCTCCAAAATTTGTTTCTGGCTACACCACTGCACAATATACTATGCTCATTTTTGTAAATAATTTTTGCAAAAATGCAAAAATGAGTTGGCCTAAGCTTTTTGTCAATTGGCCTAAAAAAATATTGGACCTGAGGCCAAGTGGCCTAAACTGTTCAGATCAAAAAAAAAAACCCTGGCCCAACTCGATCCAGGCCTCGCTGTCGTTCAGGAAACTGAAACACGTCCGAACTACGTCCATTCAGTCCGAAAAATTACCAACCTCATCATACGCTATTAGTGGCGTAACTACTTAGTTACTTTGTCGGTCAATTACCAGGCAAATCAGTCCAGTTAACCACGTAATAAGATGGTAGCGTGAAACACAATAGTTTGTTGTGAGTGTGACTATAGAGCCATGTGAAGTTATTGCAGATACCAACAATTTGCATCATGTGTCATGTTGAACCCATGATTGTGAAGATCGACTGCAAGACATCAGCCTAGTGCTGCAGCAATACTCTACATGCAGTGAACCAACGCTTCACTAAAATTGGCATGATGAATTTACTCAAAGTTAAACTACACAAAAGCCCATAAGCAAGATAATAAACAAAGTTAAAAGAAATATGCGATAGACCACCCCCCAGTTGACCTAACTTATATAAACAGGCTCCATAGAAACAATTTACATTTTTAATAAGAGTAGGCTTTTGAACTTGAACCACAAAACATTAGCATGAACTCTACTAAAAATGCCTGATTTCATCAGCATCACCGCAAACGTCATCTCTAAATCAGTAATCACAAGCAGGCTGACTTTGCCAAATACTCATTGATTTCTCGGATAGCCTCCTCCGTCCTGCCCTGCCCGATCAACACTGCCACTTTACGCTTACGATAAATCTGAAAACAACACCTCACTCAAATTTAAACATTACAATCAATAATTCTTTCAGTTTAAAAATTTCATACATATATAATTCCTATTATTTTTTGTAACAAAAATTGATACCAAAGTCTCACCAATAACATCACAAAAAACAAGTATTGAATAAAACAAATGAAGAACATTAAAAACTCCAAACCTGTGGTAATTTTTTTGCAAAAATATAATACTACATGATGAAAATGAAACTGTTAGCAAATGAACGTGAGAATAAAAGCACTAATGGTTCAAGGGTAGCTGTGTCAGGGTTTTTTTTCAAAACGGCCAAT
The DNA here is from genome assembly GCA_030248245.1 of Trissonchulus sp. WLG1_4. NCBI lineage: Eukaryota > Metazoa > Nematoda > Enoplea > Enoplida > Ironidae > Trissonchulus > Trissonchulus sp. WLG1_4. The sequence continues at coordinate 49,172 of JASANF010015199.1, forward strand.
GCTCAATTTGTGCTCATTTTTTAATTTCAATGCTCATTTTTAAGTTCGAATGCTCAAAATTTTTGAACGTTTTTTTCGCCGTGTTGCATTATCAAAACACGTATATATGTAGTCTTTTGCTTACAAATTCTTCTTCGTCAACCAGAAAAAGGGGGTGCTACTCTAATTTTTTAAAAGGAAAATTTATGGGGGTTGAGGCCGATCTGGGGTGACGTATATGAACTATTTTAAGGGTAAGGACGGTTCCCGCAAAAAAAATTTGGCGGCCATGACCATTCGATTTCTCGTAATAGGTTAAAATGCACTTCTTCGCAGTTTTAATACTAAATCGTAGTAGAAACGCAAGATCAGTAAGCTACATTTTTGCAGGGATCCGGAGGCAGCAGCCCCCAGTAAAAAATTGGAGAGATTTTTTTATTTTTTTGGCCGAATTTAGTGAACTGGAGACGTAGCAGAAATTTTTTCAGAAAGGAAAATTAAAACAAAAGATTGGAACGCCACATCGGACAGTGTGTTACACAAATAAATGCAGCATAATAATGTACTCGTGTGGTGTATACATGAATAATCTTCGATGGAAAATAATAACAGGGATTAGTGACCCATAGAGCTGCAGGCAGCAATCTCCAGAAAAAAATTTCGAAATTTTCTATTTCCAGGCCAAATTTGATCAATTGGAGACGTATCGGAATTTTTTTTGGCTATAAACATTTGCTATAAACACCAATGGGGGAAAGGACCCTTGTGTAAAAATTGACTGGGAATAATTTCGTTGGGGGGGGGTCGCACTTTCGATTTTTTTGAAAATATCAGCGTAGCAGTTATTTGAGAATTCTAGGGGCAGTACTGCGGCAGCCACCAATAAAACATGCAGAATTTATAGAAAACAGACCTCTTGAAACCATGCAGATAAAAGACATTTTTGCGTATAAATCCCCGTATATATTGTCTGTCCGCAACTTCGAAAGTCTGAAATTTTTTCGTCTCGCTGATGTAAGAGAGACATTTGCCACCTAGCTACGCCCTTGCCCAGACATTACCGACACTACTGGATACTTGAGTTGAGATAAACTATATTATAAGCATAAGGGGATGAATATGAACCTAGTTTTCGTACTTGGCGACTTCAATGGAGAAACCGTTTCTAGCCTGATTATGTCAATCTGGGACATACCGAAAAAATTTCCGACCGACCAAAAAACTAAAGGGGGGACCCTTGTATAAAATATGACTAAATTTATTTTTGATCTTCTAAATTTTTCCTTCTGGCAACGTCTTTGGGCAATGTCAGCAATGCTCATTTGATGCTCATTTTTATTTTTCAATGCTCATTTTTATGTTCCAATGCTTAAATGAGCACAAATTTGAGCAAAAAAAACCGTGGGCTGTGTGATAATAACGTGGGTTCATTGGACCATTCATTAGACCGCATTAAACAAGTCAATATAGTGCGACCTAACTACTTGGAATTTAATTATGCTCAAAATAAAAATGGGGTATTAATAAACAGTTGACATTATATAACTGACGGCATTAGCACTGTCTTTCTGTATCAGTGAATCGTAAATCCGCAACGCTTCCTCGTACCTGAAAATACACAACGATTATACATAGCCAGTGCCAGTGTATTAGGGTCGATACATTACCTAGAGATATTATCATAAAAATAAACTAGATACAAGTGATGTATTCATCAAGATTATTATTAGTTTATTTTTACATTTTAAAAATTCATCACATTTTTACATAAGAATTGTAAATTTTTGCGTTTTAGTGAGCTGCAGGCCCCCAAACGTAGGGACAACCCCCCCCCACCCGCCCGAATATACCCGCCCAAAACACTCGAGTCTTACTTTCCAACAGCCTCCAGTCGAATGGCCTCTAGTTTGAGCACACGATGACTCTTTGGAAACTGATTATGCAGTGCCGTAATGCACTCCTGCAACACAAACAAATATATATGCCCTTTTTAACATCATTTATCATTCCAATTAATCCTGAACTATTAATAAAATACTTAAAACGAAAACTCATTAAATCATATGGAGAAGGGGCATCAAATCTCTTGCTATAATTCTGAAGGTCAGTCATAAAATATACACATCATTCGCTGTATCTGATGCACATAAGGCTGACTGCTGGTGTTACAATCAAAAATCAATTAGGTCGGAAGGAAAATACTACTTTTGCGATGAAAAAGTCTAATTTGCACATGACCTAAAAAAGCAGAGGTTTCATTCGTATCTAAATACAAAGATCTACAATAATTGAATACATTAAAATAAACACGTCCACTTTTCTAGCCCAGACTTGGTGTTGGTAGTAAATCATGTGGAGTGCACTAATGCTCCTCTGGCATGAAAGGGGGGCAACTGCGCTACATACGTGTTTGCAAGTAATATTGGTGCAGTGAGGCTGAGAATATTAACTCACTTGTGCCACATCTAATCGCGCGCAATCCAAAGCAGCAATGAACACTTGCTCGTAGACCACCCACACTGAAACCATGCAAAGTTATGATCAACGAGTGGCAGGCGGGAAGCCACCGACCTACCTGATCACTTTATACATCCACTAAACTCACTCCCCACTCCCCAGCCATGTCCAAAAGCCACTATACACATCAGGTGGTCACTGCAAAATGTCAGTTGAGTGAGACTGAAGCCGCAGCCAGCACTTTTTCGGCAACAAGTTCATACTTTTGTGACTGCGGGACAGAACATGCTGACACTGCACAGCCCTACTAACAGCAGTTACATTCATCGGCCAATGAGGTTGGCTTGCGACTGATCACGTGCTCCCAGATCTCCACCACCTCCTCCGAGCGTCGGATGTTCTCCTCTCGCCAACTCCGCAGTGTCTGTCGCCCATCTGAAATATTGCCACTCCCAGCAGCCTACTAAACTTAGACCCCCCACCCATTGGATAAAAAGTAGCTGTTTCAACACTTAGGATAAAAAAAATAGATAAAAATCGCTTAACATTAATGAAAAATATCGCCCTCCTCTTTTACCCCCGGCGGAATCCCCTTTGCCGCCCTTGGGGCTGGGACCAAATTTCAGGAAACGGGTCTTCCTTTCTCCGGCAACTACGTGTGTGGATCCAATTTCGCTGGCACTCACTTTTTCACACATTTTAACAAAAATCAGATTTAATATCTAAAAAGTGTCAGCAACACATCTTAGGCTAATGCTGGCATTTTTCGGGTGGCTGAATATTCGGAACGACAGAGACTCCATACCTGAACAGCACGTTCATCAACAATGACGCTAGAAAGACATGTCGTCCAGGTAGCAGGCCAAAAATAAATTGGACACAACTTAGGCTACGCAGGGATTAGAAGGGGGGTGAAGTAAAGGGGGCCGTTGTCTACCCCCAACCCCCTTCCCAAAAAGTGCCAGATATCCGTATACTACTTGATCATTATTTATTGCATATTGCCACGAATTTACTAAATAAGAAACAAACAATTCTAATTACAATTTGCTATGCAGATTTTCACGGTTACCTTCGAAACTACAGGAACTCCAGTCTTTAACGTCCATTTAAGGTCTTTAATGTCAGCAAAATAAGCAATCCTTGAAAGAGTTAAAACCAGAGGTACTTCCTAAAACACTAGGTGCAATCGTGTCCTATTAGTTGAAATCGCTGAATGAGAATCGATCCGATTATCCCTGGATTCGCATACTAGTTAAAATCTAAAATTTCTGCAACGACAGGCCCTTTTGGTGTTTAAAGGGATTGATGCCTCAAAATCCCAGAATTTGCGAGTCACCGGGTCTACTAAGCACAAATGGAATTGGGGAATTAAGTTAAATCTAATTCACATAATGTAATCTTGGATAAGACGCCCCCAAAGCTTCCTTTCCATGTCATCACTAACGGCAGTCGATAGCCCCTTGACTGCAGCACAGTCAGCACTACTACGCCACTAATAACCCCCCCGCGTCGTCTCAACATCACACCAACGTCCTAGTCCCATCACAATTCTACGAAACTTCTCCGCCTGATGTGCTGAAGCAAGTTGAGGCCAGGTCCAGACTCAAGATTCCCAATAAAACTAGCCGAAGCAATTATGTCAATCATCTCACAACCTATACTCACGATTGACCCTAACTCCTAACTCTTTCTCCCCGTTGTGGCCAAACACGTGGCGATTCGAAAATAGCTAGTCTCGCTATCACCGCAACAGCGCCGAGAATAATACACAACCATGGCTGTTGATTCAGCAGCTAACATTGGGCCAAAAAAGACATCAAACATCAAAGCTATGGTTATGATCGTCAATCAGTCCGTTCAGTGGCAGACGCGTTAGTATTCACCCTTACTACGTTTACTTATTCATTTTAACATTTTCCAAAATATGAATGATTTTGATCACATTTTCATCAACAAAACAGACGACTAAATTAATCTTGTTTATTGGCAATAAAAAATGTTGCACAAAAAAATACCACAATCACAGACCCGCTAGAAAAAATTTACTGATAAAACCAATCACAACATGAATATCGAAAATCACACTCGCAAATTTGTGGGCTAATTTAATAAACTGGATTAGATTTAGATTTCGCAATTGGATTAACCGACGGATAAAAAAAACTAACCTCACAAGTCAGCATTAAAACTAAGAAATGAAAAAACACTTGCACATCTAAATATACTCCAATCATGGGTTATGAAAATCTCAACTTTGGTAAAGCTGAAGTGGCAAAAAATATTGGTAAACCTGAAGTATGACCCATTAATCATCTTCCTTTGAATTTATCAAGCTTAAGCCACACAAAAATATATATAAGTAAACAAACATGCATATAAAACATTGCTGACACAAAATAGGGTTTGAAACAGTAACATAAACAATGTTTTAAAAATAACAAAACCACTACAGAAAGCAACATTTTGTTTTAAAGAATAATCTTAATCCGGATTGACTTGAGATCAAAATAGGTCCGATTGTATATTCAGTGCAAACTGTTTGAATAGGTTCGGTCTAGAAACAAAAGAGGTTCGTTTAAAATATTCGTATATGTCGTATATTTTCAATGATTTAAATTTTTATAGATTAAAAGAGAAGGTGGATATATCCTGCATGTAACCGTTATAATGCAAATATCGATTAGGATTCATTTTTTACAAACATACCCGTGTTGCTGATTTGGGACTTTGGAAATTTTCATTAGACTCAGGAGAAGTATTCATCAGGCCATGAATAAAACAGAACCCAACTCATGTTCAGCTTCATTGTGCCCGAAAAACGCACAAATTACTTTACTAATCCGATGGGGTTAGTGTTAATAAATGTGCCACATATACTAATACTAGAAGTTAGTAGTGCATTGCAGGATCTTCCAGACCATTACTGTTGCAGGCGACTCATCAGTGGAGCTGCTAGACAGTAATTTGCTTTGGGAGTATCAAACAAATTAATAAAAAAGTGATTTTTTAAAAATAAAAGTTGGTTTCGTCGCCTCCTGCCTAATCTCAAGTGTAGTTTATTTGTTAGTAAAACATAGAAGTTCCAATAGCTTAGCATTAGCTAAACTGAATTTTCCGTGGAAATTCTTTTTATTGCTAATGCGGATAAAACGCTCTTTTAATTTACGTTTACTGTATCCTTTGTTCAACAATTTAGGTATAATCGCTTTTGTTCGTTCCACGAAATCCGAAAGATGACTAGTTAGATTAAAATATCGTATAATTTCATTGGTAAAAGTATTATATGCACAAGAAGCTGAGATGTTGCCATCCAGATGCGGTAAGGATATAGTCGTGAAATTAAATTTGTCGCGTTTATCGAAAACTTTTGACACAAATTTGTTATTCTCGATGACGATTGTCATATCTAGTACGTCAGCTGTTTTATTATTAGTATTAACTTTGTTGAGTGTGAGAGTATAAGGATAAACGTCTTCGTAGCAGGTTTCAAAACAATCGTCATCGTTGAATAGCGTAATGTCATCAATATATCGGTAAACCAACTGCAATTTTGATCGTTTGGCGTAATCTTTGTTCTTTATTAGATTTTTCACGTATTTGATTTCATACGCAAAAAGCACTAAGTTAGCGATGAAAGGTCCCACATTGGTGCCCATGGGTATACCGATTATTTGTTTAAGTAATACATTACCACAAGTGAAGTAACTGTTATCAATTGTCCATTTTGTTAGGTCAAACATTTTGTTAGTGTCCACATCTATACCCGATGTGGAGTTTTTGTACCAGTTTGCACTGTTCCTGTGCAGGGACAGTCTACGATTTTGGTTGAATGCCATAGGCAATATGTATTTGATGCTTTCTTCGATTTCCGAATGTACCAAATTTGTATAAAGTTTGCCGAAGTCGAAAGTATTAACGCTAGTGGCAGAGTGATATCGATTAATTTCCTACATGTCATTGATAAGTTTTTGATTATTGCTGATGATCCAGAAGGGGTTAATATTCCAATAATTCTTCAGGCAAAATTTACAATAATTTTCGATACGTTTCATTATTAGTTTGTATCCGTGTGAAATCGCCATGGAAATAGGTTTAGTGCAGGATTTCGTGCTAGAAATTATAGTTCTGAAACTAATCGGGTTCTTATGAAATTTGGGTATAATTTGAATGAAAGGTAAGTTTTTGTTTTCAGTGTCCACAGGGAAACCAAATTCTTCTGATTCTTTGGACAATTGATTTATAATTTGATCGTTGCTCAAATTATCAATGGTAACATAGGTGTTGATATTGCTGACTGAGATGCCAGTTTCTTCAAGAATTTTTGAGATGTAGAACTTTTTGCAAATAATCGCGAAATTTTGGGCGGCTTTATCGGCCACTGTAAAGACAAATTTTTCTTGTAGTTTCTTAATTTTTCCTTTAATTCGTATCAAGCTCAGTCCATGTGAGATAGGGGTTTCTTTTGATACAACTACCGAATTCAATCTTTTCAGAATTTCGTTTTTCCATTCAGAAATTTCGTAGTTCGCTAAGTTATATTTTTTGCATAGTTTCTCGCAATATTCGTTAAAACCTTTAGCAAACGAATCTACTGCTTCTTGAAAATTATACTTCGATGGAATTCGGTACTTGGTTCCTTTCTCGATTAAACTTTGAATTTCTAGGTCATTAGTCACTCTGGCATGGCCCGTGACTATATGGCCATGATAATTGTCCGAAAATATCGAGTTTGAACAATCACAAGTGACGTTACAGTCCAGCCAATTCTTAACATCCAGATCTCGAATGGTTTGTCTATAGTTGAAAAACAGTGAGGAAATAGTTTAAACATATGAAAAAATTATCATAGGTTTCGCGTTTTCCACCGGTATACACTTTGGCCATAGTTTATTAATGATTTCCGAATCATTTATAATCTTATTGAATGGTTGGCACAGGTCGTCACAAGCTTTATTGCAAAATTTGAATAGAATTTTTGGATATCTAGAATAGTAATGAATTGGATTTTTAGATATCTATGTTGTTGAAATACTCCACATAAAACCGTCAATTACCATTCCAGTACAGTAATACTTATGAAATACAATGACGCTATGTAGACTTTTTCAAAAATGAACTTAGCAGATTAAATGTAACTTTTACTTCAATAAAAAAAGTCCAAGTACAATATTATACCATATTCAGGTGGAAACAGGCAAAGTTTCACTACGCTCTGTTCCCCTCAGTTTGTGTAAGAACATCAACTCCGCTCACTCCGATTCATCAGGGTCCCATAGTCATACAACATTGCCAATAAAGCCAGAAATACAGTAAAGTAGAAAATACTAAAATTGATTACACAGATAAACAATCACAACTTAAAACAACAAAAAATTCTCAATTATCTAATAAACCAAAAAATTTACTGAAAGTTATCACTTACTACTCTTCTATTATCATCACACTTAATTATCATAATTATATATACTTAATCGATCAACAGAAAAACAATCACGCAAAAATCAGGAATACCTAATTATATTCAGATAAACACTTCATTACGACACGTGGAAGAAAATTGAGTAAATTAAATGCTTGGGACGCTGGCTTTTTTATAACACATTAAAAACCCAAAGAATGAGGAAACTTGCCATTTAGTCCCACAGAACATACAAAAACAAAACTGTCTTGCACACACTCACACAAACACAATCACACATTAGTATAGTGAAACAACCCCAGACCGGTCCTAAATAATAATCGGTTGTGGGGGGGCTAGGCTTGGTGGACAAGTGAGCACGCTATGCAGAGTTGACTGCAGGCTGAGTCCAAGCTGAAGCTGATTCCAGACCCAAGAGTATCGACCCGCCACCAACTGAACCCACTGATCCACTTCCCGAAATGCAGTGCCACGCTGTTGGCAGAAGTGGTGGAATCGCAGCAGGACGTTGGAGTCCTCGGCGGGGGGCTGGGGGGATTGGTGGACAGTGAACAGTCCCACAATCATCAACAGCTTCAGAATATTATGGGATACCTTTTCGCCTAAAATTACTCACTCCACACTCAAATATTTAAATAGCCTAAAATCACTAGTAAAACAAAAAATTCAAAGGTTCATCGTAATTTCTTCTGCAAAATGGACCAAGTGGTTTGTTTACAGGTGAAGCAATAAAAATAGCAATTAATAAAAACTGAACTGAAATAGTTTAATAAATAATAACTAAAGTTTGTACAGTTTTGTTGCTAACTTTGGGTCATGTAGTAGTACTCTTAATAACCAGTATTGACTAACCGAATGACTGAATGCCAGCGTGAGTGAGCTTTTGGACAAAGCTGTGCAGAAAGGGGGCGCCGAACATTTGCTGGCCCAGGATCACAAGCTGAGACCACGACTCCTGGGCCATCATGTCCTCCAGCAGGCGCAGCAGATCCGCCTCACACAACTCGGCTATCTCAATGCCCACTTCTGCAATACCAAACAATAAACCACATGCTATTAAAGATCAACATTTTGAACGAAAGCATAAAAATAAAGATATTATATTATTGAAAAAGTTAGAACGAAAAATACAAACTTTGGATGATATTATGCAAAAAAAGTTAAAATACAAACTACTAACTTTGGATAATGTACAAAAATGTACAAAACCCTCGGATAGATAATTATCCTTTGGCGTGTCCGCCCTCGGGTGCAGTGCTCATCTCCGTTACAAAGCCCTGGAGCGTCAGGGGTGCCACTTCAGGAGTGACTACATCCGTGGAAGGGGAAGGCCAGCCCCTCAAAAAAACTATGAACTAGTACTGATATCTGCGTTTGAGCCTATATTATCCTCTTAACACACACAAGTATCACATTGTCCCGTAGCTACTGTTTTCCAGACAATATACCTTGATTGTAGCCAAAGCTAATTATTTCATCCTGCAAGCTGGTGTTCATGCTCTCTTCTCTTCCATCCGAACGCATGTCGCAGCATTCGAGCGTTTCCCATATCTCAGCACTTTCCGCAAAGTCAGGGTCTATAGCAACATCAGTATCTTCCATTGAAGCGGGGGCCACTGCAAAATCGGGGCAGACGCTACTATCCAAGTCCGCACCAAAAAGGTCAGCTTCGGGAGCGTCGAAATCACTGGCTGCTGGTTTGGACGCGAATAAACCAGTCGGGGAGGCAGCGGTTTTGGGAGGTGAACCAAACAAGCCCGTTTGCACGTCAGCACTGGACGTAGCAAACACACCACCGGTTGCAGGAGCCGAGCCGAACAAGCTTATTGGCATATCGTGCGATGTCCCCAAAGCACCGGTTTGAGGCGCTGCTACGAAACCGGTGGGCCCTCGACCACGCAACACCGATCCAAAGTGTGCCCGGGACATACCCATTTCTGGGCGACGCGGCCCGCCGGTGGATCCGAATGAAAATCCCCTTCCAAACTGGAACCCAGAGCTCCCTCTAGAATCGGCACCGCCCCCTCTGAAAGAACCACCTCCGAAACCGTTACCGCCCCCTCTAAAACCGGTATCGCCCCCTTCAAAACCGGTACCGGCGCCATTAGGACGAGCCGGTCTGGGACCAGGTGCAATGCATCCCACAAATCCCACTGATGGCGGCACCGGTGCGGGAGCAGGAAGAGACGGCGCCTCGGACTCTAGGCTGACTAAAGCATCAAAGCGATTTCGTTCTGGTACCACATCTGGTTCAGGAGCATGTACAAGCCGCCTTCGTTGTGGAAACACACAAGACGTATCAGCCTGCAGTATCAGCTCTCTGTCCCTGCTTCTAGACTTGGATTGACGGTCCCTCTCCCGGATCACCTCACTCTCCGCCACCGGTTTCGACTGTACCTGGCCTTTCTTCTTCATTTTGGTCGCAGGTGCGGCACCGGGCGGCGGCGGCATCGTTTTGGTGGGAGAAGTGGGGCTGTATCCGGGACTGGCCGAATCCGCTTCATCGCGCACCACTTTCCGGTGCCTCACAGCGCCCCCTCCTCCGGGCTCAGCTGCCAATCCTGCCATTCGTCTTTCCGCTCCCGTCGGCGCTGTCTCCACGACACTGCACACGCTAGTGGCAGCTGCCTTCTTGCTAACTGCCTTGGCAAAATTCATTTGCATAATCCCTTTCTTGGCCATTGCTGTTTTGGGTTTAATCTGAGCAACAGAGTCCGTCACTGGGAAGTCTTCTGAGGAAGCGGCCGATGGACTTCTCACATGACGTTCGTCTTCCCTGTCGGCTATCTGGCATATTTTCTTCCCCATCGGTTGGATTTCAGTGCCAGTTTCTTTCTTATTTTGGGCTGTGAAACCGGTCTGAGGCGCCGAGACTGGAGCGGCCAAAGCCTTTATGGTCGCATCAAACAAAGCTTCAGCCCTATTAAAAGCCTGCTGTTCATGCTGTTGTGTTGTTGCAGTGACAGACGAAACCTGTCCATCTAATGCTTCTTCAAATACGTCGGTGACCGAAAAACAGGCGTCCTCAACACTAGATGCATCCTCAAGATATTCTGAATGTCTACTTAAATCTTCAAAAAGTATATCCGATGTATTAGAGCATTCCTCGAACGAATCTTGTTGCTGTAATGCTTCGTCCGTCGATGACATTCGTTCTGCTGAGTGAACACCGTTGCTCTTACGAGCTGTTTGTTTAGTCCTCGCTCCTCGACGGGCAGGGGTCAAAATCGTTGCTCCACCCATTTCCGTGATGATGTTCAAGTTTCCACGAGCAGGGCTCGAAACAGTTTTTTCAGACGGCTGGCTGACAAATTCTTCAACACCGATCCCAAACTTTTGTGTAAACTTCTGCGGCAATATTTCTTGCGCGACTCGACTGAATCCTATAATAAATACAATCACAATCAATTTCTATTATAATCAATCTATTGTGGCTGCTACGTTCATTCCTGTTGTTGCTGGTGCGCTTCCAGTCCTTCATTTACACTTGAAACTTTAGTAAGGCCAGTTTCGAGGAGCACATTTGCCTGCCCTATATGCACATGCAGGCAGGGGAGTGTCTCACACTTCTTCTAAAAGTGTCACACACTATTATGTACTCTTGAATCTTTATCCATAAAGGTGTGTCTTAAGGCCCATCCATGCCTGTATCGGCTTAAACGGACATTAGCACACATAGTTAAAGTCCGTTTAGTATCACAAATAGCAGCGCGCAAAATTGTCTGCTTAATCCGCAGAGCACAAATTTTTTGAACCATTTAATTCGAATTGAAATTGAATTAAAAAATATAGATTAAAAACTAAAATAGATTAAATAAGAATTGGACCTTGACCTTTAGTGATTTTGCGGGATAAACGGAAACACGGTTGTAAGCATAATACAAACGACGGGAACGACCTTAATCCATAACAAGCTAAGTTTTCGGCAAAAGTATTCAGTAAGCATCAAGCATTTATTTTTAAGTACATTGGCCAGAGGCCATCGTAAACCTATTGTGCCAGTGATTACCCTCTTATGTAGTTTATATAGTACCCGAAATAAGCGTCTCCTTTTGCAGCCAAATAAACTGCAAAATCTCAGGGAAATAGGAACTTGGAAGGCTATGAAGTTATTAAATGAAGAATAATCATATTGAACTTCCATGTTTACTGATGAAATTACATTGTAAATTTAAGTTTCTCTGTAAAATGTAGCTGTAGTTTTACTTTGGAAACAGGTAATAGTACTGTACTTGCGATTTCAAATTGAATGCCTATGATTATTACTGTGAAGCATCAGGTATTCACGGATCTCTGTAGCCGAGTGGTGAGTTTGGTTGATCCGTAACCGTGAAGGGAGATCGTCGATTCCCAGTGGATTACTTTTTGTCAAACTTTTTGCATTTTCGCTTTACTTTCTGAACAAATACAAGGCATTGTCGTTGTGACAGATGCAAAGATGAGATAAGAAACGTGTAAAACACACACCGCACATTGACACTTTTACGCTAGCAGTGTGTTAAGATACCAAAATCAAAATTAAAGACCTGTTGGGCTGTGGCCCAACAGGAAAAATAAGCTCAACGTCTGATTGTTCAAAAGAAAAAGTTGTAATTCATTTGACTTGAAAGTTTCAGGTTTGGTTGCAAAAAAGGGTCTAACTTTTGGTGGATTTAGAATGAATATTAGAGCAATCATTATGAGCCTACCCTGATCGATGAGACACCGCCAGAGCTGCACTGCGGCTGGCCTGTCGGTCTCAAGCAAGAAATCAGTCAATCCAAGCAGCGCCTAAAACAAAAGCCAAATCAGATTTTGCATCCTGTAATCCTACTGACTGCTTACAAGTCATACAACTGTAAAAATGTAATGGAATGTAGAAATGATTCTAAAACAGCTTATAATCAAATAAACTAAAGTTAAAGCTATTATGCCGCCTATAGACCTGACAAACGCACGTCAACATTCTGGTCCTTGGAGAAGTCCACTTGCTGCGCGTGTTTGATGAAGTACTGCCTGAGACTGTGATAGTTTCGTTGGGCGGCGCCGGCAGACGTGGTGCCATTAATCAGGGCCTCCCGGAACAGCTGGCCCACAAACGCGTTCGCGTCCTCAACAAAAGTGCAACGCCAGTCAAACAAAACAAAGAGGGGACGCCAAAAAAGGGGGCCGCGGGAGGGTCCCGGAAATGTGGGAAAATCTTAGTGAAATGGCACCTTTTTTGCAAAAATTTTACAAAGTTTAGGGCATTTTTGGTCGATCAAAGGGGGAGAGCCCCCGAGATTTCGCCGGAGAGGGCCTCAAAAGTTTGACGCCGTTACATGCCCAATTTTCAGACTGCTTTTGATTGACCAAGCATATTATTAATTTTGCATAGTTTTGGACAAAATGCAATTTTTACTCTATTCAGACCTCGGACTTCCTCGGATTTTTTGGGAGCAGGGAGAGAGGGGGGAAACGTAGACAAAAACTTTACAATACAGTGGTTACGTGAACTATAAGGTTTTGGGAAAGATTGAATTAAGGGGATCAGTCTACAGGCTAGCTCTAGATGTCAAGGATTAAGTCACAAAAGGTCAAATTGTGGGTTAATGCAAAAATACTGCAAAAAATCAATTCGAAAATCCCAAAAGACGCACTTGCAAGTTTTTGTCCGGATTCACTTGCCAGTCCATGTAGGGCAAAATATCCACCGAGCTGTCATCCTCAGCCATCACTTCGGACAGCGGCGGCGTGGAGGACAGTGGTTCCACCTGCATTCAAAATGCACAAAGTATCGTGCGTGACTGAAGATCAACACAGTTTGATTATATCGTATTAATTCTTCTCAAATATTGAATACAAAACTTTTTTCTGCACCAAACCCAACACTCCCGCACATACAGTGAGACTAGACTACTACTGTGAAAACCATGAATCAAAGTACATCAGCATAAAGGATTACTATAGGACAAACCAGGTAGCTTGCATTTTACGACTACTTTAGTGTGGTGTTGAATAGTTTTGTTAATCACTACATGCAAGCATAACAATTCGACTCATGCACATCAGTTTTTTTATAAATCATAGTGCGCTTAAAAATGGTATATGGCTGACTAACCTTTTGCCGCTCTTCAATGGCCACGAAACTGGTCTTGGTGCAGACGATGGAATAGGCTTTGCTCAAATCAACTATTTTCAATTCCATATACCGTTTCTTCACCTGAAACAAATAATGTCATTTCCTAAAAGTCCAGTCATGGCACTTGCTACAGCGCATCCCCAAACTCCACACCAATGAAAATCCACACGGCCTCGTCCTTCATCTCACGCTGCGCTGTTAGCATCTGTGCTTAAAGACCAATTTACTCCATCGAAACAGCTGCAAAATAGCCCTACACTAACTTTATCCGAGGATAGAAACCAATTTAGTGATAAGCAAATATACTTAAATGAATGAGTTTTGACAATATTATAATGATATTTCACAATATAAAATACACTAGGGAAGGCAGTCAGTGTTTACTAAAAAGGACCGACAGCATGCGTTGAAAAGGGCCAATATTATCTTACTTCGTGCTCGGCCTCGGTTTGGCCCAGGGTGCCCGTTTCCCAGTCACGAACCAATTTACGGGCAGTCAGCCGGTGTAGAATCTACAATTACCACACAACACAATACAGATAAAGAAGACTTTATCACAATTTCAAACGACAAAGTATTTCGCAACACAGGTTCTGAAAACCGAATACCTGTCTGTTGACTTAGCTTACCTACTAGTCACTGACGCCACTATTATTATATTACTAGAAACACAATAGTTGCACAACTAATTAGTTTAGTCAGAAGTCATAATTTGTGAGCACCATCCAATCGCATGTGACATCTAAGGCATCTTGTTTCTCAACAATTATTCGACCATTCCAAATCGCAGATTTACATAGGGAGAAAAGGGGTGGTTTGATTTAAAAAATAAAGCAAACAGCCAGAAAATTATGAAAACTGCAAAAAAATGTCAGTTTTACACAAAAGACTGCTGCACTAACATTGCCATTGGTTGTGGAGAGCGGCGTGGTGTGGACTCGGGTGGTGACCTCTTGACCCCCGACCGTGGCGCTGAGCTGGGCCTGGTGGCAGTGGGGCAGGAAGCCGTAGACGACCACTCTGTCCCCGCTGTAGACGGACTGGACCAGGCGAGGACTCTGGCTCCAGGGCCCCCCGGCCACGCCCCACGTCACGCCCACTCGCTCCACGCCCGGCTGACCAGCGCGCCACAGCTGACGATCCAGCTGAAAACAGACAAACTCTGTCCTCACATTAAACAATTCCAGGATATTCGTTGAACAAATATTGCAAAGGGAGTTTTGAAATGGCAGTGGAAACCCACAACCTAAAACCAACCGAAAACCTAGCTGGACTGACACTGTAGTAATGATCATCCTTATATTTTTAAGTTTCAAAAAGTTTAAGGCTTGCTAGCACGTTGGCTCAGAAAACAGTAAGCCAACCGGATAAGTGGTAACAGTCTTAATTTGCATATTTATAACTGAAGAAAATTATATTTCTGCAGTTTTTTTACCTAGTTTCATAAAAACGGTCACTCTGTTATGACTTCATTGGCGTTTTTAAAAATGTCACAGAAATCTAAAATATGAAATCGTCGAAATTCTTGCTGCCACTTCAATCAGCATGAGCTATTTTGTTATGACTTATTAACTGCGCCGAAATCAAGTAATTAAATCTGTGCACAACTACTGTTAGCTACAGTTGATGGCAACTCCATTGAGATTTTGTGTGAATGATCTGCTAAAATCTCCACAATTCAATCCTTCGTTCATTTTTCGTCAAAACACTAGATGTAATGCCGAAACGAACATCTACAAAGCCAGTTTTATCTCTCTAAAATGAAAAATGCCACCTATAGTCATATGGCTCCTGCTCCATTGAGATGGTCATGAGTCATGCCAACTAAAAACAGAAAAGTCAATCATTTTTCCCGTACTGTATCTCGCCACTTAGACTTTGCCGTCGTGGGAAACACTTCAGCGGCCCCGCCTGACAGTCGTGCCAAGTAACGCAGCGTGTGCAAATTCACTGTGTCACTGAAATCAGATCAAAAAATTTACAGACAACATGTGTACTACATGTGAACTGAGACAAAAATATTAAATGCGAAGTAAATGACAGATTGCAACGGATGATCCGGAACAAACGTCACGTAAGAGGGAGGATGGAGAACACTGTCCTTCCAAAACTATAGAGCCCAGAGGGGGAGAGTCCAGAAATTTTGAGTGAAAGGGCCGAAAAGCGAAATGGTTTGCAAAAATCTGGCAAAACTTAAGGTATTTTAGGTCGATGATGCTAAAAATTAGGTATGAATGGCAGCAAACCACCCTCTTGAATGCCAAAAAGTTATAAAAAAAGCAACTATCAATAAAAAGAGCTGTATACGCCCCTTCTAACTAAGAAATAGAGCCCCATTTAACCAACAAATCAAAACCAACCTTAAGCCACAGGCAAAGAGTCTGAGGTTGGGCAGCAGTGTGGACCAATCAGAACGCAGCATGGCCAAGTCCTGCTGACTCACGTGACCATCGCTGACCAATAGCACGTTGTTGCAAAACTGGGACTGCGCCTGCGTGCGTACAGACAGAGCCTGTAGGACTGGCCAGAGCTCTGTGTTGCCCAGATTGGCCTCAGAGTTCAAAATGAACGCCTCAGCTTTGGCAGACGTTTTCTCATTCAATATCTGGGGTCGTATGAACAGCTCCTCAAAGTGACTCCCAAACCGGATGACATTCAGCAGACACTGAGGGTGTTGTTGTTTCAGCAGACGATCGACGGCCAGAAGACAGAGCGACTTGGCGTGGGCGGCGGCCGTGGGGTTCATGGAGTTGGACATGTCCAGCAGGAGGGTCAGCTCGGGACACGGATCGCCAAGGGAGTCGAACTCGGGGTAGAAAACAAGCATGTTCGCCTAAAAACAACAAAAAACACTTGAAACAATCAGTGTTTCAATCCAAAATGAAACGTTCAACAACTATAATAATACTATAGAGTAGATGTTTTGGAAACCTGGAACACATTCCTTCACCAGATTCAAGAGGTAACCTTTAGTTCGACTAAAAAGTTTAAAGTCATGCTGACCAATGCCACTCAGTGCTTAACCTCCTGATTAGGCTTAAGTTTTAGCGCGTTGCTTTTTATTCACATTTAACGGACTGAATTGACAGTGCATGTTAAATTTTTTTAGTCCAAAGATTTTTAGGAATGGCTACAGAAATTATGCAGCTGCTGTATTTGGCCCAAGTGTAGTGTCCTACATGGCCAAATTTGGCCAATTTAATCAGTTGATGCAATACATAGTTAGTTAGTTTTTACTTTGTTTCGAAGAAATTGTTAACTGTTCTGCCTAAATGTGGGATGATGAGAAATAAATGATTCTGAAAACTAGTGAAAAGACATTAAAAATTATTTTAAAAAAATTTGAGGGCACACCGGGGGCACACCGTCCTGGTCTTGTGCTATTAGAAATGGTCAAATTGGCCAGCTTTAATGGCTAACTTGGCCTACTTGGCCAACTTGAACATCCGATACTTTCACAATTTAAAATAAAGTCAAGTTCAAATCTCGAAGTTTACATTAAATTACATTACAAAAAATTAACTAGAGGATTAGAACTTGACTTCATTTCAAATAGTCAAAGTATCGGATGTTCAAGTTGGCCAAGTTGGCCAAGTTGAATTGGCCAACTTAAGTTGGCCAAGTTGGCAAATTTGCAACAAAGTTAACAGTGTAGGACACTACACTTGGGCCCTGTATTTCAATTCATTCAGTCCTTAGTCGGATTGACCATACCGGATGGCACTAAAATAAGGTGAGTTAATTAGGCTAAGGAATGCAACAATACTACATTGGACTCATGCTTCATATACAACATAAACGAAAATAGAAAATGTAGGCTAGTACTGACTTTATTAGGGCCGATTCATACTTACAGCCGTATGTCCGTGTAGGCGGCAATCTTATGCACTATTAGTGGCGTGATTATTTTATCATTTTTCCGGCTGAGCGGACATGGGGTTGTAAGTGTGACTGAGCCTTAGTCCTACACAATTCAATGCAAACTGACCGCATAATCAGGCAAGGACTCGTCCTCCTCCACCCACATGCGAGGAACGTGAATTTCGGCCAGATGGATTAGTAGCTCGAAATTGCATGTCAGCTGTTGCTGCTGGGACAAACTCACCACGGCCGTTGTGTCCGTTTTCTGAAGTACAACCAAAGTAATATTCGCTACAATAAGATGAAAGCGCTAATGTTCTTCATCATGTTATAGTCTGAGCAACATTCAATACCAGCACCAAAGAGCTTTTGTCCACAACTTATTTTGAAAAATTCCTGCTTAATTGAGAAACAAATCATTATTAATCGTATGAATGGAAAAATATCAAACTATTTTCGAATAATAAAAGTATGAAACTTTTCCTTTTATTCAATTTCACATAGCATAATCAGTGCGCACTAAATTTTGGTCACTTTTTTTCAAATTGCAATCATGATTTGTTTATTCCTTGCGCCCGTGCACACTACTCTGCCAGCTTTACCTTGACACACAAGGCGTGCGAGCCGGAGTGAATGCGTCGTATGAGGTATGGCATGGTGATGCTAAGCTTGAGACTGCTTTCCATCCAATCCGGCGCTTCCACGCTCACAGTCTTGGTCGCAGATTGAACATCTGAAAATAACTACTCCACAAAAAACTCTTATTTTTAACTCAAAATAGCAATCGTGCTAAGTTATTAGCGCACATGGAAACAATAATTGAGTAGCTGTCATGCACGTAGGCTGGGCAAACAACACTATCTGTTGAATAACTTTAGTCCGACCAATTTCAAATTTGATCATTCATGACTAAAAATGCCGTACCTTAAATATTTATCACAGATTCACAGCAAAGGGAATAAAATTATTTGGGAAATCTGGCATTCACTCGAGTTTTGACAAATAATAGTATCATAGAATAACATAACTAGTCTGAATTATACACAAAACGGTACTTACACGCACATCGTCTTTGCAAATGACAAATAAAATCTAAGCTTCTTAATCCATTTAATCTAATCCCTTAAATCCCATACCGTCCTTTAGCGCCTCGGCTTGGTCCCATTTGGCCACGGACACCGGCAAAGAAAACTCAATGGAATCACCCCGCACAGTCAACTCGGTCACATAGGTGATTTTAATGATGGCAGTGCATTTGGGGGGCAAGTTGCCAATGTTCACTGTGAAAATTTCCTGCAACAATTGCAAAAAACCTGAAAAGATAACTAAAACAAGTGTAACAGTATCCCTTTTGTCTTAACCAAGAAACTTTAAAAATCTTTAAGTTGAAATAGTGGAAGAAAACAATCAAGTCAGAACGGCCTACGGTAGAGGCTGACGACTACTCACCACTTTACGGTAGCTGCAGCGACCTAGCTTACGGTACCAGTAAGACCTACCCAAAGTACAGTAACTGCTCTGGCTACCGTATACACCATCACACATGGCCAAGCATGCGGAACTTTAGTCATGAGAAATTACCTTTTCTTGTCACAAGCTAGAATATGTTAGGATATAAAAACTCTACATAAACTAGTTTTCCCCGAATTTCAGAATCATAAGCTTGAGAACCAATGCTCAAAACAACACAAAAACCAGAACTCTTAAAACTGCCTAAAAACTGGCTACAAGAGATTGGCCAAACCGCTGGAACACCGATTCCTGATTGGCTAAAGCGAACAAGCCAATCAGGCCTATGGGATAGTAAAACTTAGCTATATAACGCGTCGCAAACTGGCAAATTAGTTATTCGGGTAGTCAGCAATAGTCAAGTCGAACCCCCTGTAGTCAGAGTCCTCTTCACGGGCTAGTTTGCCGTTTGCCGCTGCTGGTCGGGTCGATATCGAGCCACTAATGCATGTTACGTTGTTGTGCGTGCTGTGTCAATAAACGAAATGTAAGTCGTAGTCTTTCTTTCTTGCCTAACTTCAGTTATTTAAGTCACAACGCAATGTACGAACCTGGTGAAGTACAGCCATGGGCTGCGACGGCACTAGTGTAATCGGGTGTTCGGCCCTAGACGGTCAATCGTAAGTGCACTCAAGTCTGAATACCCGGTTACACAAGCAATAGGAAACATTTTTTGGAAAACAAATTTGTGTACGCAAGTATCAGTATTCAGTGTAGTCTCATGTCTGTGCTTCATGACACAGGCAAAAGTAGAAATTTATTGCCCATGAGACGGATCAACAGAACGGACTATGTCAAAACTCTGCATTAAATTGCTCCATTCGGCTACCGCCAAAAATATTAGTTTACAAAGGTGACAACTCTGCAGTTGACATTCTACACATCAGCTTCAATTCACACAGCCCAGAACGAGATGTTTTAAATAATTCAAGGCTTCTCAGAAAAATGACTTGTTTGTGGTGACCACTGATGGACGTACGGGTTTGTCTTCTTCCATCAGGTACGCCCCGTGTCCCTTGTGCACTGCGTCAGCATACTCCCGCCTGGCCTGCTGCTTCTCCTCCACCCGGCCAACCACGTGTCGCGAGCCAATGAACGCCTCAAACCCACACACGGCTGCGTCTTCGCTCAAAGGGAACACATAACGGGCTTCCATGCAACACTCAGAGGCATTGTGGTAGGACTGATAGATGATGATCTAAACAGTGCAAAAATATAATTAAAAATATTTAACTAATTTGTCATTACTGTGTTATATTTTGATATTTGATATTGGAGATATTTTTGATACCTTCAAGTCGTCATTTTTAGCTGAAATTAAGGCGAAGAGAAACATCAAAGTTATTGATGATCAAAAAACAACTAGACTTGTATGCTAAATTTGTTAGAAAACTTGCATAACCCAACCAATACCATACTGAAATATTCCTAGAGCCCAACTTTGCATAAGATTACTGATACTCTTAAAACTATAATTGAAAATCCGATTAAGCAGATTAAAGTTGAAATTATATGAATTTTATACATGATGGGATTAAAATAAATTTGATTATTGAATGAGATAGAGACCGCAAATGCTGAATCAATTGTAGTGTGGTTCTTATAGCTACAGTAGAATTTCCTATTCAATCGTTTTAAAACGTCACAAAGTGCACACGAAATCAATTTAATGTACAGAATTTATATTACTAAATAGTTGGAATATTGTAATTAGCAAATGTCGGTTTCAATAAAAGGCTGCACGAGCGGTTGGTTCTAACATTAGCAGAAGTTGACAAAAAGATTAAGAAGAATAAATTTTAGAGCTATGCAGCCCTTTATCTACCGTTCGTTATCACTAAAGCGTTAGTTAAAATAGCGCCAGCAAGCTTTCTAGAACGGGCGTTAAGTCGACGATTAAGCAAATAGTTAAATAATAACAGATAACATTACGGTATGGTAGGCAATAAACTAAACGTGCGTCACAACTCCCCCCTGGAAAAGTCGAGTCCCTCAACTTCCTATATTTTTGTAGCAGGTGCGGAAGTTGATTTAATCGGCCACATAAGCAGAAATTTGCAGAACGTGCTTGATGATTTCTCGTAAAATTCGCACTGTGCCGGGTTAGTTAAGATGGTATCCGTCGGCCATTAAGTATTGTTCATCGGTCAGTGGCGGGATAGAGTTAATCAGCTTGACATGGGAGACCGAAGATGGGGTTTTTTATTGCGTCGTGCGTATCGAAAACGTAATCTCGAAAGAAGTCGCGTCGATTTGGTGGTAGGACAATGAGCACGGCAAACTGCTTTGCTAGTCAAGGTCTTTAACGACTGTCGCTACATGAAATGAAATGAAAATGTTTATTTCCATAATAACAAAGAAAAAGAGCTAACGGCAGACTGGTAAATAAAGGTATATTTGCAGTTAGAAAATACAAATCAGAATATCAGATAATATATAAGATTAATATTAAATTGACACGAATTCAAAACGAATGTAAACAATATATATAACTTCGGAAATATAAATTGGATTAACATGTGAAAATAATATATTTATGAATAATTTTCGTAACAGATGGAGATTTCAATTTCTCTAAAAATAAAGAGAGGGAGGTGGCGGTTACAACATACTTTGGCAACTCATTCCAAATTCTTACAATCCGTAACGCAAGAAAGTTAGCCCTGATGTTTGTTTTAAACGAAAGGAACAAATAATTTTAGAGAATGTCGGCGAGTAAATCTGTACGAGCTAAATGAGAAAAAGGCATCGGGATTGATAATAGTATAACCATTGATTAGTTTATAGGCAAAGCTTAAATCTTTGATAACACGTCTTAGTTCAAGACTTTCTAAATTTAATTTTCTTAGTCTATCATCGTAATTTAAACCGGGAAAAAGTTTTCGGGTAAAAAAGCGCTGAACGCCTGAACCCGTTCTATATTTTCGATATCCTTCTTTAAATATGGGTTCCAAACTTCGCTAGCATATTCTAAAATAGGTCTAACGTAAGTTTTATATAACTCGATACGTAAGAAGGGATCTTGAGAAACAACGCTTCGTAAG
The DNA here is from genome assembly GCA_030248245.1 of Trissonchulus sp. WLG1_4. Taxonomy (NCBI): domain Eukaryota; kingdom Metazoa; phylum Nematoda; class Enoplea; order Enoplida; family Ironidae; genus Trissonchulus; species Trissonchulus sp. WLG1_4. The sequence goes on from JASANF010015199.1 coordinate 71,544, forward strand.
AGCATCGAGGCTACTCGAAGGGCTTTGTTACTAATATATTGACAATGATCAGAAAATTTAAGATTACTGGAGATAAATATACCCAAATCTTTAACAGAATTTTCATACAATAAGATATTCCCATTAACAAAATAGGGTACACGCGGATTATTCCGACCTAAATAGAGCACTACACATTTTTCGGGTGCTACAGAAACTTGCCAAGTTCTAGCCCAAGATAAAAAACTGTCTAAAGCGTCTTGCAAATATGGTCGATGAATGACATTGTGCGAAAATAAACCGTATAATTTCTTATCATCAGCATAAATAGAAGTAACAACGTTATGACAAATAGACAAATCGCTGATATAAAACAGAAATAAGGTTGGACCGCAAACCGATCCTTGAGGAACACCACTAATAACATCAGACCAACTAGAAAAGCAATTGCCAACTCGGACTCGCTGCTTGCGATTAAGCATGAAACTCATAATAAAATCGACACAATTGTCGCCAAATAATTTAGATTTGAGCTTTGAATGCGAAACAGAAGTAAAAGCTTTTCGTAGGTCAAGATATATAACATCAACACATCAACATAATCACCACGGTCAATAGCAGAAGTCCAATCTTGGATACACATAAGCAAATTTGTAACAGTAGATCTACCTGACAGAAAACCGTGTTGGTTATCTGGCCATAAGTTAAATTTATAACAGTGATTTTTCAATAACTTGTTAATGTAAACATCTACCGGTCTTGAAGCCCCACAGGTAATACTAATATCTCGATAGTTTGCTGGGTTAGAATTTGACCCTTTGTTTTTAAAAAATGGGAACAATATTGGCATTTTTCCAATCTTGAGGAAATATTTTAAAAACAAAAGAGAAGTTTATAATAAACAATAAAGGAAAAGTTAACTCAGCCGTAAACTGTTTATAAAATAGATATGGAATACCATCGGGGCCAGTAACCAGAGACTTTTTAAAATTATTTAGACTGTTATATACATCTAACTCCGAAATAAAAAGATCGTTGGTGAACGCTTCCTTCCATATTGAGTTAGCTGGAATGAAACCATTATCCTGTGTATAATTTTGCTTAAAAATTTCAGTGAAAAGTTATGCTTTTTTTATCAGAAACAGCTGTAGAATTTTCACTAAGGAGGACAGGAAATTCGAATTTGGTTTTCATTTTAGAGTTAACATAAACCAAGCTTTTTTGTTTGGATTTCTAGCAAGATTATTTACATACTGGATATAGAAATCTTTTTGTTTTCGGTTAATAACATTTGTTAGACGTTAATAAGAGAAAAAAGAAAGATAATCACAGTCACGGGTCCAAGATTTATAAGCTGCATCACGTTTACGCATTAGAACAATAATGTCTTTCGGCCAGAAAAGGGAATGATTATTACACTGAATTACAGGAACATGAGAATCAATAACAGATAACACTTTACGTTTCAAAACTTGCCAAATACCTTCAACAACATCAAGATCATGAAAATACACGTATCTATTATATAACAAATAGTTGCACCAGTCAATATTTGCTAAAATTTTACTAATTTCTTCACGATTCATTTTATAAAAACTTTTAAAAACAGAAGTGGTTTTGCGAAAAAAATTACAATTTAAATTAAATTCAATTCTACAATGGTCAGAGAAAGCAATTGGAGCTAGTACAGAAACATTATTAATAATGTTAGGTGAAGAGACAAAAACAAGATCCAGAATATTAGGGGGATTCATTCTAGATTAATTTTCGATAAGTTGTTGCCAACAATGATCTTGGATAAATTGGATAAAGTCAGAAAAACAATCAGTGTTAGAATTGTATGTTGCCCAGTTAACGGTTGGCATATTAAAATCCCCGACTATAATTATCTCATATTCTAAGTTAGACTAGATTCAAATCATGCAGGTGGTTTTGTAGTGCAGCAACGTTATTTGGAGGTCGATAACGAAGCACAAGCCTAACAATTGAATTTCTAAAACAACAGTCAAGAACCAACATTTCGGATAACAAGTCAGCATTTATAGCCGGTACATAAAAGTTAAAGAAGTAGAGACTATCAACATAACACCACCCCCATGTCTGTTTCTGTCCTTGCGAAAAACTGAGAAACTTCTATTGCCTAAGATTTCTGAATCTGAGACAGAGTTATCTAATTTAGTTTCACAAAAAGCAAAAATCGGAAAATTTTCTAAATATATTAAATTATGAATCCAAAAAAGCTTATTCATAACACTATTGGCGTTACAATATACTAGTTTATAAACTAGTAGTGAGTTATTAGTTAGTTTTATAGTTAGTTTTATAGTTAGTTTTATAGTTAGTTTTATAAAAACTACTAGTTTTTAAAACTATTTAACTAAACTAAACTAACAAAACATGTCGTAGGTGTGATGCGGTTTCGCCTGAACGTCATTTGTCCCAACCACTAGCACGATGGTGGTATATGTGGCTAGATCGGAGCAGTTTCGAATAATTTCGTTGGCATCCTTTTCGACAGACCTCGGTTCACAGATAGCAAGTCCAGGAATACACTGAAGCGTAGTGGTGCAAAATCTCTGAACCAGTTTCAATAGTGAACCAGCCAGAATGAGGTGTCATCCGCAGCAACTTACGGAAGAAATTCGTTCAAACGTTTTGGGACCGGAACATACGAAAGATTTCGAAATTCGGTAAAAATATCTTCAAGGAACAGCTGAATACGAAGGTGATAGTTTTATCCAGTCGGTGTCGTTAGCATATTCCTTTCATTGGTGAGTAACCAAGGCATAGGATGGGTATTCCATGTGTAACACCGATCCTATATTTTGGGGCAGCACGGTTGCAGCTTGACGGTAGCTTTCCAGTGTCTGCAAACGTTTCCGAGCACCTTGGTCATGATATCACGTAAACAGCCAGGCCAATAGCGAAACCTAAACGGGGTTCGGCACAGTTGGCTCCGAAATCGATGTAATGCCGTATCGTCATTACGAGATAGTAGAAACCACGGAACCTGATTTCTGGCGTCCCTAGCCACGGTTGCCACACGAATCAAAAGAAAAGGTTATCGCCATCATTGGATTTCTGAAGTGAACACCGGCAATCACTGTTGGTTTAGTACCATATAGCGATAACGGATAACTCTCAGACTTAATAACGAGTCTAGTGGGCTCATCCGCATCTTCGGGCGCATCGGCAGGGAGTTCTGCGGGAACAACAGCCGATGTCGGTGAATCAGTCGATGATACTGTAAGCACTTTAGAAGGCACTAAGGCAGCTTCTGTTCTGTTAGTGTTTGCTTCGGTTTGGCCTCCATTCGTTTCTTCCAACCCAGACAGACTCAGTCAAGCTGTGAAGAGTGTCGGACTTATGTGAATCATTATCGGCAGTCTCAGCTACTGAATTCTTGGTGGAACAGGTTGAATGAAAGCAACAAGAACAATCGTTAGTTTGTGGCGTTTACACGGCGGAGATTGATTAAAGTGCCAAATCACGGACAGACTCAAGTGTCTCGTAGAGCTATTAAATCAGACAACATTTCAATTTTAACGGTGGAACTCAATTCTTCAGAGCTTTTCGCAAGATTGGTAAGGCGAGCCTGTTTAGATCTATATAGTTCCGTTAGTTTTCTGAGCAGCGACATAGCTCAGGGTGTGAACTAAAGAGCAATTAACGGCAATCTCCACGAAACTCAAATTCAACCACGAAATGTCAATGACATTAAATAAATTGTAACATATCTGAAATTATTTTAACCAGAGTTAGTGGATACAAGAGGGGTGAAATTTGACTTTCTGCAATAATGGAAAAAACAATTTTTTTAAAATTACAAACGACATACAGCTTAGTATCGTAATAAGTGTAACGCTGATTTAGCAATAGGCAACATCACAAGCGGGTGCTGTAGAATAAGTAGAATTTTGGCAAAACATTTATCGTTAACTTCTTGTTTACATTAACTACCATGCTAGTTTTCACAATGTCGCCAGCCAAACTTGACCAAGTGATAAGCAGTTGGGTAAAGCAGTGTCTTGCACGGCTGCAATATATTATTATTAACAAAACAAAGAATATATTTATGTACACGGACTTTTCTACATCTAAAGGTATATTCAAAGGCAGCTATATAGCAGTTAGGCGGCCCTACTTGCAGCGCCAAAGATGTCGTGTGGTTCTTATAGCTACAGTAGAAATCCCTATTCAATCGTTAAGACTCACAAGGTGCACAAGAAATCAATTTAATGCACAGAATTTATATTATTAAGTAGTTAGAATATTGTAATTAGCAAATGTCAGTTTCAATAAAAGGCTGCAAGAGCGGTTGGTTCTAACATTAGCAGTTGACAAAAAGAATAAGAATGAATTTTGGAGCTGTGCAGCCCTTTATATACCGTTCGTTATCACTAAAGTGTCAGTTAAAATAGTGCCAGCAAGCTTGCTATAACGGGAGTAATAGGGCGACGTTAAGTCACAGATTAAGCAAATTGTCAAATAATAACTGATAACATTACGGTAGGCAATAAATCAAACTTGCGTCACAATAATATCGAGCTCGATTTACAATCGATATTTCTATCTGCCACAAATTTTAAATTTCAGTCCAATTCGCTAAATCCAGTTTTGGACATGGTCCAGAAAGTAATCTAAAGTCTGACCAAAAAATGTTGGACCCACAGACAAAAAGAAACACGCAATTTCATTACAAGAAGAACCAATCGCAGGCATATAAAGACTACAGCGAGTAGTCTGAAAAATCACGCCACCTGTTTTCTCTTCGAGTCCAGCCATTTTTAGCCACACTTTAGAGTTTAGAATAAGAGCCAAATGGGATTACTTTGGCAGCCAAGTCCAGCAGTTGTCCCCGAATGTGCAGAGCTGTGAGAGGAAGGGGCTGGTCGTCGGCCGTCAACAGGGCGGCTTTGCCTGGCTGCACTGCCTCTGCCTTTTCGTGCAGCTCCAAATGGTCTAAAACAACACCACTTTCTCCAATAAATACATTATATAGTTATTTGTGGCGTGATTATTTCGTAATTTGACCAGATGAAGGGACATACGGCTGTAACTCTGTCAATTAAACAGTAACCCTAAATTACGCTACAGTATATTGAGAATATTGCTATTATAACAGTGCTGAACCATGAATCCACGCTACACTTCAAAAACACTAATAATTATTGTTAACGCAACGATAACGCAACGCTGGAACAACTTGTCGGACGTCTTCAAAAATGCAAATACTCTGAGAGATTTTAAATTACTTCTACTCTCTAATTAATTTTGTTCAATTTTCTGTTAAGGTCGCAGCACGCAAACGAGTTCTTCTCATGTGCTAAGCGACGCTAAATAAAATTTTTAGTAGTAGTATTAGTAGTAATTGTTGTTGTTTAGTTGGTTCTAGTTGTTTAATACAATGCTTTCTTCCAAAGTTCTTTGCTTACAAGCTAGCTAAACAGGAAAATTCAGCAACTAAAATGCTATTATTGTTTCACACCAAAATTCAAGTGGTTCATTAGTTTTGAGATGAACCGTAGTCTTAAAAATTCGAAAACATATCATAAAAGCCATATTCCGTCTAGAAAACTGAAACAAACTAGTCAGGTGGCTACAACGGGTTGCCGACAGTGGGTAAAGGACCCTCTATTCTAAGCAGAGGACCCTCTATTCTACGTAGAAGACCCTCTAATCGTGTTCAGGAGCTCAAATTACCCCTAGGAACATCAAAATCTCAATTTCGAATATTTGACCCCTTTGGCCCCCTGGGGCATGGTACCCTAGGGAGAGGGGCTTGGCGCGGTCCACGACGGTTCTAGGCAAAAATGGACCTCGGATTCGTGTTCAGGAAGCCAAATTACCCCTACGGACATCAAAATCTGAATTTCGAAAATTTGACCCCTGAGGACCCCCTCATTTTGAGGGTCACGTGACCCGGCCCCCCGAGGGGTCACGGGGTCACCAAGGTGGGGGGCACAATCACTCAAGGGGGGGACCCTTCCACCAAAGTTTGGTCAATTTCCATAAAGCATTTCATACGATAAAGTGGCAGCATAAGAAGCCAAAGGATTAATAATATTAATTATGTTTTAAAACTATCCTAAATATAGTGACAATTAGTAGTATGTTTTAAAACTATCCTAAATATAGTGATAATTATAATAATAGGGTCACGTGACCTTGGAAGGGCTAGCTTTGATGTTCTAAACATGAAATAAGCTTACATTATGATGGACGTGGCACATAGGTTTTTCGGCACATAGGTCAGCGGTAACCTATAGTTTTCATGGTGTCAAATGAAAGCTGTTCTTATATCCTATCTGATGCCGAAAACTAGAACTTTTTAACATCCAGCTAAACAAAGTTATGGCGGAAATAGTTTTTACGTAAACTTAGTATTTTTCTAAAATATCACGCAACGTCCGTGTTACCATTGATATAACAAAGAAAATGCTCCTATGAAGTCAACCATATAACTGTGATCCTAACACAAAACAGTTTTTACTTCATCAGTGACCATGGAGCCGGCAATATGGGTCCAAATCTGAAAATTATTTTATTCTAAAACTTTATTTTGCATTTTTCGGTATATAAGTCAGCGTTAAGGTATAGCTTTTTTTGGTATCAAATTGAAAATGAAAAAATATTGAAATTGAAAAAATTGAAACCGTTATAACTTGCTTCAACGTTGACGTAGAAACCTGAAATTGACGGCATTCTGCTCAGAACTTCAGGCGCTTTCGAATGACACCTTACTTGACGTTGACGGATGCCACGTTAAATCAGCGTTTAACTATTAATTAATACAGAACATTTGTTGGTTTTTACGTCATCGTGCGACCTAACATTTTCTATTCACAGTTAATCGATAAAAGAAACCGTTTAACCCCTAAACCGGTTACAAAAAAATAAAATTATCATAACGTAACGTTACGTATCGTAACATATCATAACGTTTTTGGCATTGCCGGAAAGCTTTTTTTCTGCCCTAACTAACAGTGACAATAAGAACTTTTTACGCGGTGCCTGAATAAAGTTATAGCCTAAACTGCGCTAAAATTGACGCAATATTTAGTTAAAATATTTTGACGTTTTTCGACATATAAGTCAGCGGTGACCTAAAGAAATTTTTGACCTGAGGCCAACTGGCCTAAACTTTTCAGACCAAAAAAAACCCTGGGGCTCCTGGAAGTTTTCCTTTTAGTGACTACCTATAATCACCTCATATGCGATCAAATCGCATTGTAATTCAACTTGTAACTAAATTTGAAAAATTTTTTTAAACAATTTTTTATTGTCATACATTAACTTACGTCAGGTACTAGATTTGGTCGAACTAGTCTAAACTAGACGCGCTTGTCAAGTTTGAAGTGAAATTGTCAAATTCAATTTTGAAGTAAAATTTAAAATTTTTTGAAAAAGATTTTATTGTCAAACACTGCTTGACCTCACGTTGTAGATCTAGTCTAACTAGTCTAAACTAGACGCACTAGTCTTGATACAATATGAACTATCCTAATAATTATGATAATGAAAATAATTCAACTTCTACTAGTCATATAAACATATTGAAAACGCCAAATTGTAGAGAAGCGAATTCTGGACTGGATCTGTAACTTTCAAGGTTGTAACACCTGCTATCCCTAAGTTATGACGCCAAAACGCCAAACAATTGCCGTTTGGGCAACAAAACATGAAGGCGATCTATTCTGACGTTTTTCTGCAAGTAAAACAAATATAACCCTAATGTTTTTGGTATCACCAGGAAGCTCTTTTTCTGCCTATCGAACTGCGGAAACTAGAAAATTTTTGGTGGAACCTAAAAAAAGTTATTACCAAAACCGTGGTGGCTGAAAAACATCATTATTTGGACAAAGACGTTTTTCGGTATATAAGTCAGCGTTAACGTATAGCTTTTTTGGTATCAAATGAAAGCCCGTCTTCTGCCCTGTCTAACTTTGAAAACTAGAACCTTTTACGTGGTACTTGAAATAAGTAATGGTCAAAAGCACTTTTTAGAAAAGAATTTTGTTCGAAAAAATTTCTCCTCTACTACTCACATCATAAACGTATTGAACAAAGTTCAAAAAAATTGAAATCGTTATAACTTGCGTCAACCTTGACGTAGAAACACAAAATTGACAGCATTCAACTCAGAATTGAAATGACTTTCGGATGATACCTTACATGACGTTTACGGACGCAACGGCCAGTCACGTATGACTATTATTTTTATACTGACCATTGGTCGTCGTTTACGTCATCGTGCGACATATCAATTGATAGCTCTTGACAAGCACAAGCATATAAAACAAACTTCACGTCGATACCATAACCATAACAAAAGTTATGGCTCCTGGAAGTATTCCTTTCAGTGACTACCTATAATCACCTCATATGCGATCAAATCGCATTGTCATTCAACTTTTAACTAAATTTGAAAAATTTTTTAAAAAATTTTTATTGTCATACATTAACTTACGTCAGGTATATACTAGATTTGGTCGAAGTAGTCTGAAGTAGA
>JASANF010015200.1:0-11874 GCA_030248245.1 Trissonchulus sp. WLG1_4
AGGAAGGGGTTGGGCCTTTCGTATTGAGGCCGAAACTAAAGTCTGACCAAAAATTGCTGGACCCAGAGACAAAAGGAAACATGTGACTTCATTACGAAAAAGAACGAATTTCAGATACCAAGCGTACAGCGAGTAGACGCAAAAATACGCCACGCCACGCCACATATTTTATTTCAGGGTCCAGCAATTTTTGGTCAGAATTTAGTAAAGCTAGAGCAGAGGGATACCGTTAAAGCCCGGTTCATACATATCCTTGAGGACACAGCGACAAGGACTGACATATTTCGGTCAGCCGCTGTGAAAAATTGATAAATGCATTTGAACTTATTATTTGTATAGTATGGTATAATTGAAGTCAACGGAACTATCTCCATGTGAAAAATCGCCTTATTTGGCTGTATAGTTATTTTTAAATCGCCTAGAGACCAGAATAAGAACAAGTATGACCGGGCTTTAGAATATGCAGTGGTCATGCCACATGATAATATCATACATTACTAAAGTCTGAGTAAAAATAGATGCGCCACTTACTTTGGTCATGACTTCTGCGACTACATACTGTACTCTTGATAGTCAAAATCTATACTTTTCGTAACGATATCAAATGTTGCGTTTTCTCAAGTGGTGCAACTATTTTTCCTGTTGCGGCACACCGCAACAGGTCCTTATGATGACCCTAGTACAAAAACACTAGGCTATGTGGTAAAGTTAACTATAGCTGTGTGTGCGTGTGTCGCTAGTGTAGTGATAATAAAGCCTTAACCCTTTCCTTCATGAATTTTTCCAAATTGCACTAAGTCCAAGCTTTGGCCGGGATTTGATCCGCTGCCACTGACTGGGCATGCTGCCCGGTGACAACTTTGTGGCACTACTGTCACGTCAGACCACTCGGCCACCAGCTCGCTTTACTCGGATACCTAAGGTATCCTCATGAAGGACATGATTTTGTGAAACATCAGGCCGACAGGTTTCACTAGTAGGAGATAGTGCTAATTGTTACTTAGAAGCAACATTATGAATGAAAGGGTTAATGCTGTGCAGGTCGTATTGAATGTGCGCACAGTTACTGTGTATGTGTTGTGTGATATGCAGTTGTAATTGAAGGACACGTAAAACATTACAATATTGCAATATTTAAACATGGCATGCACTCGTATCTCTGTAGACTGTAGGTATGTTTATCAGTTTGAAAATTACTTGCTTGCCAGTTTGTAATTATACAAGCATCTACAAATTATTACAATTGATGTTCAAATGCAACAATGTTCTAATTCTATTAAAAACGTTTTTGACCAGACCGCCTGAAGTTAAACAACTTCTGTGAATCCCAGCAATATTGTCTCAGTAGTAACTGATACTGTAGCTGGAACAACCTATTGAAAAATGTTGATCGCGTACTAGCACACAAAGTTTTAAACTGATCACTTTATTGTAATAAAAAGGAGAGAAACGTTCACTTAAAAATTTTACAAACCAATTTATGAATACCCCAAAGGACGTTATGTCTCTGTATGTAAATAAATGCATGGAAAAATTTTAGTAACCTGCATTTACTGAGTTGGAACAAAAGTACATGATAGGAAGACACTCTCCCTAGTAATGCCTTGTACCTTGCGTCCAACGCGGAGCGCAAAATACGGTTGTACGGTTCTGTACGGTTTTGAGGGGGGTTCTCCCTCACCCTCAGTTCAAAATTTAGTATTCAGCTGAAGGGGGGCTGTCTTGCTCAGTGTCATGAAATGAGGGGGTACCGTACACCACCCCCACAGTTAAGTACTCTGTCTTGAACTGAAGGGTACACCCCCTGAAAACCGTTCAAAAAAGGGCTATTTTGCGCTCCGCATTGGACGCAAGCCCTAAGGCGTAATAGGGAGACTGTCATACTCTTCCTATTATGTACTTTTGGTTGGAATATAAATGGAGCTCGCAACAGGTTTTTTGTCACACATGACAAACTACTGAAAATTTTCACTGTTTTTCTTTTGCTGCAAACTGTTGCTTGTTGTCAGACTTCAGTGACGTGGTTTATTCGTAATTTTATCGGCTGGACGGACAAGTGGCTGTAAGTATAAATCAAGCGTTAGTGCCATGTCATTTGAGTTTTGATTTTGTTGCTTCGTTAATTAAATACATAGGTCATGTTCATTTGGTAGGTTTACCACTAGGAAACAGTAGAAAAATGTTAATAAAAAAGGTTTTGGTGCAGATTTTAAAAAATAACAGGTGTTCCTAGTGCATAATTAATGAATAAATTTAGTTATCGCTTAATTGATTTTTTTATTGGCTGGTTTGGATTCAATCAGTCCCTGTTTTTATTTTTTAATTTTTTCTCATTTCTGTCTAGTCGGAAGCGGGTCTTACGGCAGATAAGGATATAAATTCATTATAGTGGTGCTGGTATCCTGTTTATTATCTAATGGACAGCTGATTTTAAGTAGCAATATTGAGGTTTTAGTGGTTAGAGGATCGCTTTTATATGGCTTCAAAACGTTCCGGGGTGGTTTCTGTCACTGGTCAGTGGTCTGATGAAAATAGTTTTTACAAACAAATTTCGAGCAATTTTTAGGAGTGATTAGAGCATAATATATATTATTGTTGAGTGGAATCATTGAGATCTTGAAGTTATTTTAAAATTTTGTTTTTAATGTGGCTTAACGGACATACCTATATGCATACATGTATGAGGGGAGGATGGGGGAGACCCCCCAAAATCGAGGACCTGTGGGGGAGGGTCCCCAAAATTTGGGCAAAATTTGGACAAAATGGCACTTTTTGGCGAAATTTTTAGAAAATTTTGCAAAATTTATGGTATTTTTGGTCAATCTGGGGGGGAGGGTAGCCAACATTTGGCCGAAGAGGCAATTTTTATTTTTTTTGACCCAAAAATACCCAAAAAATAGGTACCCAAAAAATTTTTACCCCGTTACATGTATGCCTATATGCGTTTATCAATATTCGGCGAACTAGGTAGATATACTGGTCAGGTTTTACATGGGAGCGGGGCAACCACCCCCCCTCGAATTTGAGACATCGGGAGAAGCCCATTCCCTCCGTGCGACTCAGAAAAAGTGTCCGAAACTCAAACTCTGAGCCTGATAGCTATAAAATGTGCCAAAATCTATCTTTACCGATAAATTTGCGAAAACGTCAGAATTCTGCAAACAAATTTAAATTTTCACCGACAAATAAATATGTAATTTTTGTCTTTAAAACGCGACAGTGCCAAATTTCAACGTGCTGTTGTAATTATGCGGAGTTATTAATTAAATAAAATTATTTTAATCAGCTAAATACAGTCTTAGATAACAATCTAAAGTCCACATGTGATCCTATTAATTACGTGGACAATTTTTCAGTATCAGGTTTGGCGCGATAGCGCCAAACCTATAATAGGACGCAAACACCCTCAGTGCGACTTTTAATAAAGCTTTCTTGAACAGAACTGATAAACGCGTGAATGAAAAAAGACAAAATTATACAGACACATAGTCCTTATACAGATACACTTTTGAGCAAAGTTTGATGTAATTCGACTCAGAGGCGGCGGAGATATTTTTAAAATACACATTGAATTTGATGTCATGATGATCTTTTTTTTTTTCTCGTCACATTTTCCGGAACATTGGCAGCATCCCCTGAGACGCCCAATATACCATTCTAACTGCCTTGATCCGCCATACTGCAAATAAGCTTTTTGAACTAAACTTTTTTGTTTTCGATAAGTTATCAATCAATTATCGATTTTTTTGAGCTTTCTTAATGCGTCAATTCATTCACATCCTGTGTATGTAGCGTATTTTTCTATAATTCTGGTGGTTATATAGGTTATTGAGTTCGTAGATTTCGTTTCTGGTCTTGGTTTATCCCGAGAATGTTGACCGGTTGCGCATGAGTAATTGGACCAAACTTGTTTTTACCAAAAAATGGATGCATATTCTTATTTTATTTGTAGTGCTATAAAAAAAGGAATAATTTTCATATTTTTGGCTGAAATTTCATGTTCTAAGTCATTAGTGGGCACTTGTAAAAGGCTTGTAAACTTTTGAATTTTACAGCAGATTTTTGCTTTTGGCTTTAACCAATCAGATTTGAGCTGAATTTTGGACATTTTTTAATTTTATAATTCTGAGTCAATTCACGGTTTTTCTCTGCGCTGTCGTCACTTTATGTCATGCTACACTATGTTTTAAGACTTTCGCTGATCCATAAGCAGGTGCGACCGTTATTTTGTGCATTTGAGTTTTATTTGCGCAAAAAATGGAGATCATGCACAGTTGGGGGGGGGGCTGCTAGTGTTTGTGTTTCCTGTAAAAGTGCAGTTAGGGGGGGGGGGGGATTGTGCACCTATTTTTTGGAGTAGAGTACTTCAAGGAAAGTATTTTTTGTAATAGAATCCCTATCCATAAATTAGTATTTTCTGAGTTATTATAGTTATCTATTATAGTTATATATTATCTGAGTTATCCATAATTAGTATTTCTCGCTCAGCGCCATTTTTTCACTTCAGTGATCAGTGCCTAGAGCTTCGCAGTCCTATTATGACTTTTTCTCCGCAGGGCATTTTTCTTATCTAGTATATAAATCTTCAAATTTAGTGCTTCAGAACGTCTAAGATTGGTTTTAGCGTTAGACTGTCACAACCATGTTTTGTCAACTGTGTTTTCAGTCTTATTCTTGTTTATTAATAAAGAGCCGACTGCTTAAGACTGAAGTCTGACCAGAAATTGCTGAGTCCTCAGACTAAACAGGTGGCGTGATTTTTGTGACTGCTCTCTCTGTTCTTGATCTTGCAATTCGTGCTTTTCGTATAATGAAATCCTGTGTTTCTTTTTGAGTCAGGGTCCAGCATTTTTTGGTCACACTTAAATCTTATGGGTGGGATTCACAAAGCGCGTTTAACTTAGACCCAGTCTAAGTCTTAGACTGCGTTTAAGGTGGTAGTTCCATAATCGCAGTGACCCGTTTTTCTGACAGATCTATACATTACGAGTAAAGAGACTATGATTTCCTTAAGGTGGTAGTTTCGTATGTGCAGTTTTTGTCGCGATTCGCTCTAATCAACAGCTAACTTTATGAAATTTTGCACACATATGAGATACTTTTAGGCAAACATATGGGCAAATTATAGGTTCTTTATAATCAGTTACACTATAGTTATAGCAAAAAAAGTAGTGTTTTTGGCATTTTTTGGCTATTTTTACAATATTTCGTAATTTTTAAATAACTTTTTCTCAAAAACAGTATTGATTTTCACTAAATTAAAAAAAAGGAATCTAGATATTTTACTTAAGATCAGTTTGGAACGTTAAAACGAAAATTTAATTGCAACTGTTTTCAGGAAATTGACACTTTCTGAATTTAACTCCGATTTTCACTTTAAAATGATGTGATGCAAAATTTAAGCTATGCATATCTTCAAAACTAGGCACCAAACTAGATAAAGTTGTACTATAGTGTTGTGTCAAAACTCATGTTACCAACTGCTATATAACCAGGGTTATAAGCTCTGAAGTGTATCACCCCCATTTTTGAGAAAAAACGCTCGAAAATACGTGACAAGACGTCACGTTTTATATTCGTTTTACCTAGCTTCCGTGTTGTCGTTTGAATCAAGAGTACATTGAATGTATTAGCGGTCATATTGGAAGACAATAGGTTATTTTAGACTATGGTGGTGGAATTTATTGCCATGGTTGCCATGGCAACGCATACGAGTTCATTTACTAAAAGATGCGTCATGTACTCGAAAGTGTCAATTTGCTGATTATGTGTGCAGTCTATATTCATAATATTTAACCAAAATGAAGAAAACTAAAACATCTAGATTCCTTTTTTTGCAATTAATGATAGGCATTGTACTTTTTGTTTTCTGAAGCCATAAAGTTTTACGAAATTCAAAAAAGTTCTGTTTTGAATATTAGATTTAAAGTACTGAAGCAATTTGAAAACTTATCCAAATGAAACTATGCATGTATTGAGACACCTACCAGCGAATTTAGACTAAATCGGAATTAAACTTCATCAAGTCATATTCTTTACATAATCAAACATAGCGCAAAAACATGAAAAAAAGCAAAATTTGAGATTTTTCACAGCGTCTTTTGGATAAACTGTCAAAATTGTCAACAAAACAAATACATGAGCTTACGGTACCATTTTTGGTCATTAAAATGCAAAAAAACGCTAATAAATAGCTTCTAAGACAACCGAGTAACAGCTTATCAAAAAAAGCTGCACATACGAAACTACCACCTTAAACTACACCAAAAAACACCCAGAGCATTTTTTATTTGGTGTAAAATACCATGATTAAGACTAGCTACCGCGTTGGCTTACTGAACTGTAAGCCAATTGGGTAGCTAGTCTTAACGTGGGATTTTATCAGTGATTAAACGTGATAGTAGACAGTTTTGAGTCTTGTTTCGAAAAATTGTACTGATTTTATTCCTGCTTTACTGGTTGTTCTGAAAAAGAGCTTTGAAAATAGCCTCATGTAAAAAAACTGCGATTCTGGAACTACCACCTTAAACGCAGTCTAGCTAAACGAACGTTTAGACCCAGTCTAAGTCTGCATATGATTAGCGTGTAAATTTTGTTCTATTTTCGTGTTCTAAATTTCATTACGTTCTATTCCTGATTCACGAGCTCAGTCTAAGTTAAACGTTCGTTTAACTTAAACGCCCGCTAGTGTTGAATTTAGACTAGCCTTTTGGCTAGTCTAAGGTTAGTCTAAGTATTTTTTCATTATTTTACTTAAGTATTTTTTAACATTTTTGACTTTTATAGTTTTAGTTCGTTCTTATTCAACTTATAGGCTAATAATATCGTGTATTATCATGTCTATTTTACTTTTTAGCTGCTAGTATACGTTCATATGACAGTTAATGCGGATGATCTAGTTTTATAATAGAAAAGTTTTGTTTACCATACTGTTTACTTATTCATTTTTGCTATTAACAGTTTATAAAGCTCTAAGGTTAGCAAAGTCAACTACCTAATTAACTTAAATTGATAAAAATGATTAAAAATTACAAGAATTACTGAAGTTATAATTAATAATAATAAAATTAGGCATTGAGCTTCAAGCATAATCATACCAACTATAAACTGTTCTCATTATTATCGCTTAATGTTGTTGCTTCATCTTTGTTATTTTAACTTGCAACAAGATAGCTTAAGTTTTAGGTATTTTTAAGGGTTGTTGTTGTAATTGTTTCAATTAATGTCAATTTTTAATTAATAAAATTGTATGTTGAATAGTAAATTAATTATCTTATTTACCAATTGTCAAATTTTCTTTTTAACTACATACGTAATTAACTTGAATTTCAAATTAACGTTTATTGAAAAGTATTTATATACCTAAATTAATAGCATTGTCGGTACGTATTAAAGCAAAATGTCCTGCAATAGAACAGAAAAAAGAATCAAATAAAGAATTCTGTTAAACGAGCCCGTTTAACTTAAACGGGCTTTGTGAATCACGTTTAGACTCGGTCTAAACGTTCGTTGAAGTTAGACAAGGTTTCAATTGAAATAGAACATAAAAATCAGATGACACACACTAATCATATCAATCTCTGTGAATCATGTTTAACTTAGACTAACGTTTTAGACTGCGTTTAAACGCAGTCTAACTTAGACTGCGTTTAAGGTGGTAGTTGCGTTTTCGAGGTTTTTGTGATTTCTATGTAAATTTTGCGCCCACAGAACTCAAGTTACAAATATAGCTTGAGCATGAATTTTTGGCACATTACTGTATAGGTCAAAATCCCCAGGCATGTCTCTCACTTTTTCGAAATTTCACCTGGGGACATTTTTAGAGGGCTTCAAGTATACGAAAATATGTTAAATTTTCGGTGCCTTTGCTTGAAAGCTATTTTCTCAGTAAATTGACTAGTTATTAAAAAAGTGGGGGAGATGCTTGGGGATTTTAAACATGTCAAAAACCTTGCCAACTTTCAGCCCCAACAGTTAATCGTATAATTCAGAGCTGTGGCGCAAACTTTTTGTAAAAATCCTAGTATTTTAGAAAGGCCCTCTGTTTTGCCGCTTGTAATGAAAAGAAAATCAAAGGTTAAGTATCAATACATGGCATACATTTAGGCAATATATTGTTCTACTTGATGCAAAAGACCGTTGGTGATTCGAATTTGTAAACGCTGAGCAATGGCTTTCCAAAAAAACACCTAAAAACGCAATTACCCCCTTAAACGCGCTTTGTGAATCCCACCCTATGTAGCGAGATGCCTTTACGGGCACCATTTTATAATCTAGTAAACACATGGCCCATTATTTCTGTACCGGATTAAACGAACTGGACTTTTTTTAGTCGAAATTGGGAATAAGGAAATACGTATCGAACTAGACGGATTGGACTAAAGTAAATCCGCTGATTAGTTTTAATCCGAACCTTTACCCAAGCCACTTATCACAGAAGATTTAACGCGCACGATTACTATTACTAAAAAAGCGCGAAACGTCAAGTGCATTTGGTATGTAGCTAGAAATTGAGTTTTGGGCATGATTTTTAAACCGCTTAGTCGAAGTAAGAATAATGGAAATGACCCATAAACGAATAAAATATTCTGCTGAAACGCTGACTTAGGGCCTATTCCTTTACCGGATAAAAGGGTTAATTATAATCGGACTAAACGGTTTAAAAATTATGCTGAAAAATGCCTTTCCAAAACCTCCGGATTAAACGGACTTAACTTTTAGCACACTGCTTTTTAATCGGACTAAGCGGACTTAACTATGCACGCTAATGTTAAGCACGCATGTTAAATCCGTTTAGTCCAGTGGTAGTTTTGGAATGGAGTCAAACTAAAATTAAGCCGCTGCCGTATTTTAACTCGATTAGTCCTTTTAACCCGATTTCCCATTCCAAAACCTCTGACTAAAATAAGTCCAGCCGGTTTAATCCGGTAAAGGAATCGGCCCTTAGCTCGCGTTCTCATAGTGTGAAATTTCGTCAAATTTCCAACTACATAATTAGGTATTACTGGAATTTTTTAGTGAAGCTCGTTATGTTTTATGCGAAGGTCCTTATTTTAAGCTCTTGGCATTTCGACTGAATTTTTAACCCTTTGTAACTGCTAATCATGAAGTCAGGGCAAAATGGTCCAGAGCTAACCTAGATTTTTTGATTTATAGGTTAAGCTTACCTTTCGACTTCTGTCTTATGTAATATTTATAGTCATTTTGTCTCCACGTTATTATTAGTTTATTTGTTTTCATGGTGTTTTTCGAACTTAAAATAGATGTTTGACGTATATGTTTTAACCGAATAAGTCGTTTGTCTTGACTGGCGCAGGTTGGAATTTTAAAAACTTATTTTTTCAAATTAACATTGTTTTTTATTCTTAAGGGTCTTATCTAAAATTGGATTTATCGGATTATATTTAACTTTATTTCATCCATAACACAGCGTCAGTTAAACGTAATTTACTGAAACTTTGCATACACAGAGATAATGTAGGTATGTAAGCACAAGCAGTGTAGGGCGAAATTTCAGCCGGCTATTTTAATTTTGTGCTGTGTTATTAGCAGAGTTATTTTAAATCTAATCCGGTAAATTCAATTTTGGATAAGGCCCTAAGTTTAAGTTTTTGCTTAGGTTTATTCTTTATTCTTCTTTTAAAGCTGGCGTGTCGGATTACGTTTTAATTGATTTAGGCATACCACTGAGCCAGAGGAACATAAAGTAATGAAATTTAGGGCCAATTTCTGAAAGGGGATTAAACGGATTAGATTAAAACTATTCGCTTAATAAACTTATCTCACAGATGGAATTAATTTACACATTCGTGAACACTAGCGGGAGGTGTATTGCAAATATTAAATGGTTTAGTGGTTTATCAAATTTATGTATGGTATCAAAGACGATGTCAGGAGTTCTTATAGTTTACTCTAATCCGTTTAATTCGTTTTAGGAATTGGCCATTGGCTTAGATAACGTTGATTCAGTCGTGTTGTGTGGTATTAAACTATTAATCATTGAAGTTGCGATATAATCCGCTAACTCTAGTTTGGATTATTATCCTAAGGGCCTATTTCTTTGCCGGATTTAACGGACTAGACTCAGTGTTTGTGACCGGCCGGAATTTTCGGCCGGCCGGCCTGATGGTCGCCGGCCAGCTGCGGCCGGCCGGCCGGTCTAAATCGGCAGACCGGCCGGCCGGCCGTTTAAAAACACCGGCCGGCTAGCCAGATTCAACTGACTGACAAAATTAGGGAGGCATAACAATCTGGCAGGCTAAGTTTATGCCAAAATGACACCTCTGAACTTGGATCAATTGGTTTTATCCAAAAATTTGGCCGCTCCGGCCGGCCGGCCAGCCGGTTTTCACGGGCCGGCCGGCCGGCTTTTACCGGCCGGCCGGCCGGTCGATCTTCTCCGCCGGCCCGGCCGCCAGCCGGACAGCCGGTGGCCGGCCGGAGCCGGCCGGCGGTTTTCACGGCCGGTCACAAACACTAACTGGACTTATTTTAATCTGAGGTTTTGGATTGACAAATCAGACTAACCGGACTAAACGAGTTGAAATAATAAGTCTGCGGTTTAATTTTAGTCCGAACCCATTCCATAACTACTACTGGACTAAACGGATTTAACATGCACGCTTAACATTAGCATGCTTAATTGTAGCTAAGTCCGTTTAGTCTGACTAAAAAGCAGCGCAGTAAAATTTAAGTCCGTATAATCCGGAAGTTTTGGAATGGCGTTTCTTAGCATAATTTTTAAACCGTTCAGTCCGATTAAAATTAGCCGTTTGAACCCGATAAAGGAATAGGCCCTAAGCCATGGTTGAGGTTAGTTGAACTAAGGAGTGTAGAAGGAATGTGGAGACTTTAACTAAAAATTTGGGTTATATATCTTAAAGTGGGTGATCAGAGAAGTAAAGCAGATGCCTAAGCCCTAAGCAATAAGCCTACGCCTAAGCCTGTACCCTACATACGTCACACAAGGCAAACCTGAAAATGTGCAACCGTCACAACTGTTATAAAACAGGTACAGGAGATCTTCCGATCACCCACTTCAAGAATTCCAAAATTTCTTCTATTGTACCTACTTGTAGGCAATATCGAACAGTCGGCACTCGCAAGCAATAGCTCAATTTTAGACTGAAGGCCAGTTCCTAAAATGGATTAAAATGATTAGATTAAAATTTGTTTGCCTAATAACTTCTCTTAATTTTGAGTTAGACTTAAAAAATTTTGTGCACAAGCGGGAGGTGCTACAAATAGTTGCTTTCGCAAATTTCTTATGAATTGATAAACAATATCAATATATCATGAATTATTGGCAAAACAAATTTAATCTAATCCGTTTAATCCATTTTAGGAATTGGCCCTGAGTCTTAACTCTAAACTGCTCTAAATTGTTGATGTCCAGAAAGCATCGCCATGAAAAATCCGTGTTCTTATTGCATACGATAAACGTCTTCGTGGATTCATGTTTTAGCGGTTATTACAGTGGAGGCCGGCGCCGCTTTATGGTTTTTCGTTGGCGTCTGTGAGGCCAAACATTGTCACTTAAAGTTTGTTGACTGAGTTACACACAAAAGAGTTGGAAGCTCAAGTTTGCGAAACTTTAATTTTGAAGAAGTTGTAAGTTTTTCCAACCCTCAGACCGGTTCCAGGCTTAGGCTGATTACATAGGTTTTGTTGACCCTATTGAGAATTATCGTGCTAGGCTAAAATACATCCGGTCCTTTGACGTTTGAAGGGCTAATTGTAATTTTTTTAATTTTAGCTTTCTGTACCTCTTTTGGATCGGCGTTTTCAAGATTTTTTGTTGATAGTCAAAACTTTTGTGGTGCTACGATGTCCACCAGAGTAGAATCTTATAAGGTAATTGGTCGATATTTGTTA
>JASANF010015201.1:0-41353 GCA_030248245.1 Trissonchulus sp. WLG1_4
ATTTTTTTGAAATCAGTGCAGTTGTGTCAAGAAAGGGAGGAGGGATTCTTACCGAAAGAAAAACAGCATCATCATCAGAATGACCCAGGGGGGATTCGAACCACCCATCTCTGGATCTGCAGACCAGCGCTCTAACCATTTGAGCTACTGGGCCGACGATGAGCTGTCGTAAATCCCTTTAAGTACTCTAGGGGGCCTATCTAACTTCACAGTTGAAATTCCCAGAAATAGCGTTTGTGACCATCAGCGTGAACCTCCGGCCGGTGCCGGCTTCTGCACAAGGTGTGCTTATGAGCGTAAACGGGGTGTGGGTAGCACAGGCTAGGGTTGTAGCCAAACCTGGTTCGAGACAATTATTGTGTGCTAACTACAGTACCGCTCAGAATCACCGACCCCTGATTCCGGAGTCAGACTCCGGAGTCAGAGTCGGAGTCATGATTCCATTGACGTAACGAATGTCAAAAGTTTTGACCATTAATCAGAAGTATCGGTTTCAGTGGAATCAGACTGACTCCGGAATCAAGGAGTCAGTTTGATTCCATCTGATTCCGTAAATATTATGCTATATTTAGCTAGCGTATCCAGTAGACAATTGTTAGCATTTTAAAGTCAAAGTGGTAAAACAGCAGCTATATATTTTATTGCGGAGGGGGGTCTTGATGTAAAAAACTGTAAGCAGTATATCAAAAAGTTATTGCTTTAAATACCAATTACTGCTATTTCGTTGGCCTACGAATATGTATTTACTATTAACAGTTTTAACGAAAATTCCATGATTTATAGTTTTATTGAAAGTGGACCCCTCTTTTCAAAATAGCTGACAAATAACTACATATGTGTAAAAACGTCTTTCAAAGCTCAAATACGACATATACCTAGACTTTAAAGCTGATTTTTTGCTGTGAAACAGTTAGTTGACTAGCCTTGGAAAACTAGAGACTAAAAGACACACGTTCATTAGTTTATTTTTAACAATATGTTTGTTTTCTGAGACATTTGAGTTTGACTGAAGTTAAACACCACCGCAAACTTCACTTCTTAAGACAAGCACCAGAATCAGCCGACATGAACATAAAGTGCATTAATTTTGGTACACATCTTTTCTCACATCTTAATTAGATTCCATAAAAGCATGTAAATATTAAAATTTCTACAAAAATATATTTACTTTACCCAATGTGAATAGAAACGGAAAAACACTTAATATATTAGTGTTTTTGTTGTTTGTTTAAATGTTTAAATATGTATGCACTAGATGTACAGAATCACCTATTTGATTTACTCTAGAATTCTGAAGCACCTAACACTAACTTAGTGCTGCAATGCTAGCATAATATCATTACTTTCGGTTGAGCTTCAGCAGTAGTAGTCACATTTCGTTTTTTGCCTGTAAATTTGAAAAGGGGGGTTCACTTCATTAAGAAGTCTAAACACGGACACATTTTTTCATCGTCAAAATTGCTTCAAAACATAATATTTGTAGTCCAAAATAGCAGTACCTAATCGGGATTTAAGCAATAACTTTGAGATATACTGCTCACAGTTTTTTACGTCAGAACTCAGAACCCCCTTCGCAATAAAATAATATAGCTAGCGTTTTTGCCACTTTGATTATGAAACACTAACAAATGTTTACTGGATACGCTAGCTAATATAGCATATATTTGCGGAATCAGATGGAATCAAACTGACTCCTTGATTCCGGAGTCAGTCTGATTCCACTGAAACCGATACTTCTGATTAATGGTCAAAACTTTTGACATTCGTTACGTCAATGGAATCATGACTCCGACTCTGACTCCGGAGTCTGACTCCGGAATCAGGGGTCGGTGATTCTGAGCGGTACTGTAACTAAGACTCAATGGTGACTTGACTAGGCTCGGTTAGGCTCGGTGGTAGCCGCTCGAGTTTCATTTACAAAAACAACAGGGGTATCCTGTTGACATGGCGAGCGTGCCCGAACAATTGAACATACTCTAGGTTTGGTTGGAGGTTTTGAGCGTACTTTCGGTACCTGGGTTCCGTAACTGATTGTTGGTAACGGACTTTAGTTAGTTGGCGCCTGCAGCGTAGCACCTTTGGTTCAAACCGTCCCACTGTTTATTGAGGATAGCCGTTCCCGCCACTGACAAGTGAAGCGGGTCATCGTAGTGTTCAGAACGGAGCGATATTTTGCTTGAGTGAAACACGTGGAACTCAAGCGGCATATACGTGAAGTCAGTTTCGGCGCAGGCCTCAAGTATTTAGTATTTACCCCGTTTAAGCGCCACAGATCAACTTTGGCAGGTCATTCTGAATTTGCGGCGTTGTGGAAGACACAAACACTCGCTCGCTCGCTCAAACAAGACATCCGTTGAAATGTTCGCCGTTGAAAATTTTTCAATGGCGAACATTTGTTTTTCAACGACGAACATTTGTTTTTCAACGACGAACATTTGTTTTTCAACGACGAACATTTTCAACGACGAACATTTGCTTTTTCAACGACAACATTTGTTTTTCAACGACGAACATTTGTTTTTCAACGACGAACATTTGTCCTATAATTACGTGTTATGTTCGTTGTTGAAAATGTTTCGATCAATCCAAAATTTTCAACGACGAACATTTTGCTTCGATAAATCGGGCTCAGGACGCGTTATATTCTGTCACTCGAGCACTGATTATCGGCTTGACCTGGTTGAGTTTACCGGGATTTCGGGTTAGCAGGACATCGCGGCCAAGTCTGGAAATTCTGCTGTTTTATCGCTACATAAAGCTCCAGCTGTAAGTTGCACCAGCAGTTCAGATTATCTGAATTTATTTGGACTGTCATCGCTCATGGGTGTGGACGAGAAAAAATTGTCAGCTGAATAGACATTTATTTTGCCGGGATTTTGCCGCCCGGAGCTGACGGTGCGCGCACGCTCCTCTTGAGCGGAATGTAAAGTTTGTTTACTGACTCGTCTGAAACAATGATATCGGGATCAACTTCACCATGGGCTTTAGAGTGATCTAATGAGCTCGAGACCTAGAAATACAAAAATAAAAAGCATATATAGTGGCTAATAGCGAGCAAACAGATAAAATAAATGGCTAAATAGAATATGGGATAGCAGTGGGGTGTATGCTCGAAATAGTTGAATATGTACAAGTATAGAGGGTCTCTGTTTTAGTGCAAACGACCATATGTGTTATTTTCTTGGACACCGCCTCATAATACAGGCTTGGGTGTTGGATGGCTGGTCGTTGTGATTTTTTGTGTTTTTGTTTGTTCTATTGTAGCCATTTTTGGCATTTCTTTGCGTATTTTATGTAGTTTTACTCGGTTTGTATAAAACTACGTTGGTGTTGCTGTTGGCTTTTGACTTGGATTCACGAGGACGTTTGGTATTTTAACATAAATAATTCGCATTGGACCAACCCAGTAATGAGCTGGCTTAGGTGATTTCTGGTTTGGTTACTGGTTTATGTACATATACTGCATCACCTAGTTTGATAAAACAATCCTTAGCATGTTTGACGCACTGATTTTTATAACCTGCCTGTGCCTTTAAGTTTTTTGTGGTGGTATCACATGCCAACTTGAAGCTGCGCATGAGTTTTGTAGCGTATGAGGGGTCATCACTTATCATGATAATATGCTTCTTTAGGCAGCGATAGACTTAATTCAATGGGCAAAATAGGGTCGCAACCGTAAAGCAAGAAAATAGAGCATTCTTTGGTTGAAGCGTGAGGGGCAACGCGTAAGCTAAATAAAGCACCAGCGACGTGCCATTCCAATCACTTTGACAGCATTGGTGTACATGCTGAGGATAGTCATGACAGTTGCATGTTGACGTGTGTTAAGCAGCTGGCATTCACCGTAGGAAAGTACGGAGGTATGTAAAAACTTCAACTAGCGGGGTAACTTGAACCGGGGTTGGCGGGTGCGTGCTGGCAAACATTTATAGGCGTAAGGCGTCGTACTTGAGGCACTGCAGGAGGTGTGAGACGTCTTTGTCATGGGCGTTACAGTGGCCGGATTTGAGGGCGATACTGCCATTTAGTTTGTTTTGGTATGATCTTGGCCGGAGCGAATTTGGTTGAGCCAGACACGATCTTTAAAGCTCAGATTTTCTTTGCTTATTACATTGCGGCTTTTATAGCAGCAGTGTGTGGGTAAGCCGGTGCTGTGTTCACGAGAAGAATTTGCGAAAATCCATGAGAAGCGCAGCTTGGTGCAGGATAGGATCAGAGCAGTTCAGTTTTGCAGCTTGATCTGTAGCTTCTTTGCCAGAAAATTTTTTGTGCGCTGGGAGTCTGGAACTCTCTGGAAGATTACCTAAAAGTGCGGCTGCTGAATTTTTTGAAGCAGGCTATGGATTTTGGTAACGGTTTCCGGTTCATGACTGTTCAGATGGTTCAGATGGAGAGAGAGAGCACCTTTGTTGCCATAGCAAACAAGGACCCTGTGTATGTGATGAGCTGGGCGGATTTGGCATTGATGTCTTTGAGGCAGTGCAAGACAGTTATACAATCACAGTCATAACTGGAGCATTTAGTTGTTCATGTCCCAGGAATGTTTCCATTACCAGACTTGAGAGTCTAAATTTAGTTTATTTATGCAGTCTAACTTTACTTGTACCTGCCTAAATACATTCATAGTTTTATTTGAATAAGTCATCACGTTGCTTCTGTATTTTAAATCTGAGCTTCAAAGTATAAATTTTCTGAATTTTATAAAATTTTACGACTTGAGAAAGACATTTTAGACATTTTTTTAGACATTCTAGACATTTTTTCTAGTTTTTTCACTTTGGCTTAATATTATGAACATATACTGCACACAGAATTAGCAAATTGGCACTTTCTAGTAGATGACGTATCTTTAGCATAATAAATTTTTGATAAATAAATAAATTTTGCTTCAACTTTTCCGCAACATTAAACAAAGTTTTGAAAAACTTTACGTAAAGCAATTTGCTGAAAGAGAACTAATTTAATAGTTCAGAAAAGCCGAAAAGCTGGTTATGATTTTACGGGGTTCATATATTCGCCATTGTCCTTGTCCCTGTCATTTCTTTGAGTAAATCCAAGATTACCTAGCCAAATAAACCGACTTTTGGCATGAAGATATTTGACGTCAATTCCAGACCGAATACAAAAATTATCTAAAACGCTGCCGTTAATTCTTCACAGCAGCTGACCGAAATTTGCCCTAGTCCTTGTCCCTCTGTGTTCTTAAGGGCAAGTATGATCCGATCTTAAAAATTAAGTACGCCTGAACCAAATGTTCGAAATGGCCAGCCAATTCTTTTTGTAGTTATGGTCGCAGATATCAGTTATTCTGTTAACAGTTATTAGGGTCGACTCATATTTCAGTAGCGCATACGGACAAAGCCTGTATAATCCGTTTTTTAATTCTAATTTTTTAAGGCAAACGCGCATAGCTTCGGCCTAAGGTGCGACTCATATTTTTGAGCAGTATGTCCGTTTGTCCGTATGCCCGGGAGTTTCAGCCAAGTTGAACTGAAAGTAACTTTGCCGGCCATATACGGACAAAGTGAAATAGTGCGGTTTAGTATATATATAGATGAGTGGACATATGGCTGACGTGACGGGCAAAGTGGCAGACGGCTGTACGGGAGAAGGTATGAATTGAACAACTGTTCTGCCGTTCACTTGGTCCCAATATCTATACGGCAGTACCGTTATTTTAATAATTAATATTAAAAATTGTCATTAAAATACTTTTATTTCAATTATTTTATTAATATTAATATTAAAACTAAATGAACTAAAAAATAAATATTTATATTAATATTTAATTAAGAATAAATAAGGTTGACTATTTATATTAATATTAAAATTACTGCCAGCTGCTCATGTACCTAAAGATGTTCGCCGTTGAAATTTTCAACGGAGGTACCGAGCTCCGTTGAAATGTTCGTTTTGTCATTTAGAACATAATAATGTTCTAAAACACCAAAGCTCGTCATCGAAAAATTTCTCGATGACGAACATTTGTCTTTTGATAAATCACTGTTGAAAAAACAAATGTTCATCATCGAAAATGTTTCGATCAATCCGAAATTTTTGATGACGAACATTTTCGATGACGAACATTTGGCTTTTCAATAACGAACACGTATTTTCGATGACAAACATTTGGTTTTTTGATGACGAACATTGTTGATGACGAACATTTGTTTTTTAGATGACGAACATTTTTGATGACGAACATTTTCGATGACCAACATTTTCGATGACGAACTTTTGATGACGAACATTTTCGATGACGAACATTTTGCTTCGATAAATCGGGCCTGGTTCGGCTGTTTACGGAAAGATTCGTAGTTCAAGCCTACCTGGGGGCTCCAAATAGTAGCAGGGGCCTGTTGCATAAAACTTTTTATGAGTAAATAGGTCCAATAAGTAAATAACTATTATTCAGTTTCGTTGCATAGCGCAATAAGTTAACATGCAATAAGCAATAGGTTCAATAGGTGGACGCTAACGTTAGTTCAGTAGGTGTTTTGCAATAGGTGCAATAGGTGAGTGTTGCATAAAACACATATTGCTTATTGAACCTATTGCGAAGAACCTATGAATTTTGTCTATTTTTCAGTAGATGTACAGTACTGTGCAAAAAAAGTTCCCTCTTCGTCGGCGTACGACGAGCTTCGTCGTTCGCGACAAATGACGAACGTTGGCCGGAAAATGACAAAGAACATTTTTTGTGTTAAAGACTTCTGGAAGTCTATTGTAATGCCCTAAGACCAAATAATGACGTTTGACACGCATTGTCAACGTCAAACAGCTTCGTCGGTGAAAGCGGAGGAGCCTTCGCGACAAATGACGAACGTTGGCCGGAAAATGACGAAGCACATTTTTTGTGTTAAAGACTTCTGGAAGTCTATTGTAATGCCCCAAGACCAAAAATGACGTTTGACACGCATTGTCAACGTCAAACAGCTTCGTTGGTGAAAGCGGATGAGCCTTCGCGACAAATGACGAACGTTGGCCGGAAAATGACGAAGCACATTTTTTGTGTTAAAGACTTCTGGAAAAGACTTAAAGACTTCGCAAAGGTTCGTCACCTTTTGCCGACTAAGCGGTTTGACGTTGACAAATTGTGTCAAACATGATTTTTTAGCTTCAGGGCAGTCTAATAGACTTCCGCATGCAAGAAACACAAAATTTTTGCTTCGTCACTTTCCGGCCACCGTTCGTCACTTTTCGCGAAGGTTCGTCACCTTTTGCCGACGAAGCGGTTTGACGTTGACAAATTGTGTCAAACATGATTTTTTAGCTTCAGGGCACTCTAATAGACTTCCGCTTGCATGAAACACAAAAATTTTGGTTCGTCACTTTCCGGCCACCGTTTGTCACTTTTCGCGAAGGTTCGTCACCTTTTGCCGACGAAGCGGTTTGACGTTGACAAATTGTGTCAAACATGATTTTTTAGCTTCAGGGCTGCGTGTCAAACGTCATTTTTTGGTCTTAGGGCATTACAATAGACTTCCAGAAGTCTTTAACACAAAAAATGTTCTTCGTCATTTTCCGGCCAACGTTCGTCATTTGCCGCGAACGACGAAGGTCGTCGTACGCCGACGAAGAGGGAACTTCTTTGCACTGTACTGCATATGGTACCTATTGTAGCGTTCGTTTTTCATGCATATTGCATGTTTTTTGAATTTTTTGGAGGGTAGATAAATTAGTTGTATATGTATCCGTTTGCAAAATTTTGTAAAAAATGACTGCTTAAAACTTTAGTTATTAGCAAAAAACCTAACACGTGTATTTTTTACTTCGCCGCATGCGATGGTAAAAATATTGCATAATAATGGAGATAATAATTGCAGCGTCATTATTACTTATCTAAACTGGTGAAAAATACCGAAAAAGAATTTAAAAATGCTTCTAAAAGAATGAAAACGGTAGAGTCAAAATTAAGCGTATTATATGCCCACATACACAAACACACGTGCAGGGCACCTATTGGACCTGTTGCTGAAAAATCGCTTGTTACAATAGGTGTTTTATGTAACAGACTTCAATGGGCCCTATTGCTTATTGGCCCTTTTGGACCTATTACTCATTGGTCCTATTGCTTATTGTTCTATGCAACAGGCCCCAGGCCACAAGCTTTAGCTGGCAATTTTTTACTCTCTACCAGCGTACACATTTGACTTTAATAAAATCACGAATATTAATATGGCTCGGTCTTATACCGCAGCCAAAACATACGAAAACAAAACGAAACCGGGCCGTCATTAAGGCGTCGCCCACCTAGCTCCGGCCGTCATGATAGTAGCCTTCTGAAAAATCAATCAGTAACCCTTATTTTTTGTTTTAAATTTTCGGAGATACGACCCACCGAAATTAGAGGTTAAGGGGGTAGTGTCGCGAAAGCAATCGACTTGCGTGACTGTAAACTTTGTTCCGTAAGTATTTAGTTCAGTGTGGTTGAAATTGTTCTTTCTATTTTTTAAAAGTATATGTTAAGGCAAATAATTTTGCCAGTTTTCGCAAATTTTAACAAACTAATGTAATGGTGTGAATAAATCTTTTTTACTGGCTTTTGTCTTGGCTTGAGCGCTGTTCCATTTCTGTCATAGTTTTCTTCGTGGAATTCTTTTGGAATCAGCTGACCCGGAATCTGGGCTTTGGGGACTGGGAAAGAGACTTAACGTAGCTTTCCTTCCGGAGTATCACTTCACATAAACATACAAAACTTTCTTTTGAAACTAAGCCTAAGCCCCATATTAAACCTGTTTCTAAGCCTAAGTCTACGCCTGGGGCCGTATTCTCAAAATTACCTGCAGGTAAAGTTAGGCTAACTTTACCCACAGGTAAAGTGAAGGTAAAGTCGTATTCTCAAACATTGACTAAAGCCAACGTGATAGCTATAGTTACCTTCAATTTTCGGGCCAGAAAACTGCTTTATCTTGTTTCGCAGCTAAAGTTAATGTATTGTGCAAATTTTTAACCTCAACCGTCTACGTTAATCGTGTTTTCAATTTTAATTTTACCTTTACCCACAGAATTAACTTTACCTTCACCTTACCTGTGGGTAAAGTTAGCCTAACTTTACCTGCAGGTAATTTTGAGAATACGGCCCCTGAGGCTAAATTTAGCCAAAAAAATAAGCCCAGGCGAAGATCATTTTCGACTCTCATTTTTGAATCCACCCACCACTTCCATATATACATATGTGAATGTAGATACTACATAAATATACTATAGTGTAAGACTGTCGTTTTGCAATTTCAGGAGAATCAATGGATTTTAATGCGTCTTGCTCCAGGAATGTTCCGACACCGGTGTTTTATCCAGAACCTTCGTTTTCGACGAAAAGGGTAGGTAGCAGGGTTGGCAAGTCTCGGGTTTGCAACCGAGACCGAGACCGAGACCAGGCAACCGAGACCACCGAAACGAGACCTACGAGACCGAGACCAGCCCTTGGGGGACCTTTTTTCAAGTTTCAATTTTAAAAATTTGAAATGCTTTGAAACGTGAAAAATTGGTAATTAAGTTACAAAAAAGTGACCATTAGGTTAGGTTGTATGAGTGTATGAGTTGCGAGAAACTTAACATTGTAACGACCTAGGTTTTTTTAGATGCTTAATGTTTTGACATGCGTTTAAAGGTTGGGGCTCAAGAAATTCAATTAAACTGCAACCCAATTCGCGCTTAGTAAAGTTGTAAGCCCACAAATTACAAATCAGCTACGAACTTTTGGTAAATGATGGGCAGTACTTTTACTGTTTAACACATGTATGTTTGCGAGGTTCCACATACATACAAATGCAAGATCGCTAAGTCAGACAACCCTTTCTAGCTCAAACTTTATTTTAAAAATTCTAGCTTGATATACAAAGTTTGAACTTGAAATTAGCCAAAGTTTGCCGGTGAACTGACATTCTTCTGCAGCAGACAGGTTTTATCATTTCATGCTTGGCATTCTATTTGGAAACTTAAATTGTAAAAAATCTAAAAAAATTATAAAAATTTTGGAAAATTTCAAAAACGTCAAGTCTCATCTGAAATACCGAGACCACCCTATGGCAGGTCTCGGTTTTCCAACCGAGACCGAGACCAGCCTAGTCTCGGGTTTTTTACGAGACCGAGACCGAGACCGAGACTGCCAACCCTGGTAGGTAGTCAAAGGTTTCGCGCTGTTACTAATTAACAACAACTCCGGCATGGACAAAAGCAGGCATAATATCGATACAAGAGTCCCCTAGATTAATTATGTACAACTGCCTTTTGTTTTTCGAAAAAATATATATTTTCAGGAGCGCAAAACGAAGCGCATTCGCAGTGTCCCGCAGGCCCCACGATATCCCTGCAAATCGGCCCCTCCCATAAGCCGCTGTTTTCCGCACAGGCTGCTTTACGAACGACCACATTTGGTTTCGTTCAAAAGTCAAGGGGATAGCTGTATGTAGTTTATGCTGTTTTTTATATATGTTGCCTTACGAGCTTAATTGTGGTGTTTGCTGCCTTGACTGCTGTTTGCATTCTGTTCATCTGGTCATTACTTAAATATGGTGTTTTAAGGTCATTCTGTTAATACTGAAGTTTTTCCAACTTTTTTTGCAAAATTTTAATTTTTTTTGATTTTTCACTCACCCCCTTTGTAGCACTGGTTCTGAGATTCCGTGTATGTGGGAACACATACATATAGCTGCGGTAGCTCAGTGTATATATATATATATATATATATATATATATATATATATATATATATATATATATATATATATATATATATATATATATATATATATATATATATATATATATATATATATATATTAATTATGCATAGGCGGATGTAGGGGGGGGGGGGGCGGGGGGGACTCGAGCCCCCCCCCCCATTGGGTCGAGGAGCCTATCGAGTCAGGGGCCTATCGGCCCGAAGGGCCGATAAGCCCCCGACTTGCGCACACATGTAGGTCGGTTTCCATGTTGTTTTGGGCCTATTTAGGCCCTTGCAGCCTGTTGTGGACTAGATAGTCCCCTCTCCTTGTGGCTTTGGGGCCTATTTAGGCCCTTCTAGCCATCTGTGTACTAGTTAGGCCCCTTTCTATGTTGGTTTTGGGCCCATTTAGGCCCCTGTAGTTGTAGCCTGCTGTGGACTAGGTAGGCCCCTCTCCTCTCCATGTTACTTTGGGGCCTATTTAGGCCCTTGTAGCCTGTCGTAGACTAGATAGGCCCACTTTTCATGTTGCTTTGTGGCCTATTTAGGACCTTGTAGCCTGCTGTAGACTAGATATAGGCCCACTTTCCATGTTGCTTTGGGGCCTATTTAGGCCCTTGTAGCCTGTCGTAGACTAGATAGGCCCACTTTCCATGTTGCTTTGTGGCCTATTTAGCGCCTTGTAACCTGTCGTAGACTAGATAGGCCCACTTTCCATGTTGCTTTGGGGCCTATTTAGGACCTTGTAGCCTGCTGTAGACTAGATAGGTCCATGTTGCTTTGGGGCCTATTTAGGCCCTTGTAGCCGTCTACACAAGGATCCCCCCATTTTTTTTATGGTCTGGCTGGAAAAAATTTCCGATACGTCCGCAATTAACTCACAAATCGGCCTAAAAATAAATTTTTTTCCCAAATTTGTTTCTGCAACCTTGTGGCTTGTTCTTCCTTGCTTTTGTGCATTGTGCATTTTTTGATTGCGTAATACACTGTTTTTGATTGCGTAATACACTGCTAAGCAGGGGCGTAGCCGGGGAGGTGGAATCCCCCCCCCCGAAATTGTTTCGGACTGAAGTTTTACACAAAGATATCCCCTTTGGTTTTTATGGTCCGGCCGGAAAAAATTTCCAATACGTCTCCAATTGACCAAAATTTGAGGTAAAAATAAAAAAATTTCCCAATTTTTTTCTGGGGGCTGCCGCCCCCAGACCCATGCAAGTTTTTGGCTTAGTGTTCCTTGCTTTTATTTTGCATGTGCATGTTCATATACCTAGTTAAATTGTAATTGCGTAATACACTGTACCATCGTTTTAGCAGTTTTATTGTTACAATAATGACATTTTCAGTAAATTACAAAATTTAATGTCAAAAAAATTTCGGAAAATTTGCAGATTGGCTAGCTTCTGTAGTTCTGGACCCTTGCCGACGCACCGTTTCGTAATTTTAGGTTCTTTGAGCTCCAATTTCAGGTTCGATGCTGCTGTGGTCGAAAATAAGCATTGTTTTTGACCGAAAAATGCTAATGTGTCGTTTTTTGCGTTAAAATAGCAATTATATAAGTGCATTTTAGCTCATTTCGAAAAAATGGGGCCTATTGGTCAGGGGGCCTATCGGGGTCCGAGCCCCCCCCCCATGAAAAATTCCTAGATCCGCCACTGTAATTATGTATATAGCCTACGGGCATACATGGGCAAGACCCGGGATTCACCCGGGATTTTCCCGGGTGGACCGCGCGACCGCGCAGCCCGAGCGGAGCGAGGGTTGCTCTGAGTAACTATAAGGACCGCGCGCATGACGGCCGTGAGGGCTGATTGCGCAGTCTAACTGTAGATTGATTGCGCAGTCCAACTCTAGATTGATTGCGCAGTCAAAGTGTCAAACTAGAGTTAAACTGCGCGGTCAGGAAGATTCGCAGCCAATTAATAGTTGGACTGCGCAGTCCAAATAGTCTGCGCAGGCGCGCACAGGCGCAGTCAAACTGGAGTTACGCTAGTTAGGATTGTGCAGCCAATAAAAGTTGGACCGCGCAGTTCAAAACTCCAAATAGTCTGCTCAGTCTAACTATTGACTGCGCAATCCTAATGACTGCGCAGTCTAACTCTGGAAATTTGCGAACAAGGGTCCTCCCTTTGGTTTTTATTGCAGGGACGAAAAAAATTTCTAATATATGCGTCTTCAATTGACCAAGTTTAACCTAAAACTTGAAAAAAATCTCACTTTTTCTGGGGGCTGCAGACCCGACCCCTGCAGCCTGAAACTCAGTGATCTTGCGTTTGCAATGCGATAAGTGTTAAAATTACTATAAAATGCATTTTAACCCATCACAAAAACTCCTTAAAGAAAGTCATTCCCCCTGAAATTTTTTTCTGGGTACGCCACTGACAGTGAATATTTAGATTAAATGACATTAAAACTACAATTGAGCACTAAGCAGTTGGCTGGCAGGGGTCTGGGGGCGGCAGCCCCCAGAGGCTGACAAATTTTTAGAATTTCAAAAAAAGTTTACGTTACAGACCTAAATGTGTCGTTATATTTCAGTTTCGCATTATGTTGCGTTCCTTCGTAGTTTTTAACGTCTAAATAGATCTAGGTAAATCAGCAACTACACGCATTACCACTAGGCCACAAGGTTGCAGGGGCCTGGGACGACAGTCCCCGTAAAAAAATTCGAGAATTTTTTATTTTCAGGGCAAATCTGGTCAATTGGAGACGTACCTCAAATTTTTTTCTGCTAGCAATAAAAACCAAAGAGGAGACCCTTGTGTAGAAATTCATTGTGAAAAAGCTTTGGGGGGGGATTTTGGCTGCGCCCTTGGACTACACCATGGACAGACCAGCCCCAAGGCACATGCAACATCGACATGCCCTTCAGAAACCGTTAGAAACAGCCGTTAGATAAAGTGCTCAAGTGGTGGGCTGTATATACAGAAACACATGTATTGTAAACATGTCACTTTAGTCTATTATTGCTCAAACTCAAAGAGATATATACTGTGAAACCTAGTGGGTGGGATTGGGACTGACTACAAACCTTCGGATTACATAGTCTGCAAGACCTAAAGGTAAAGCAACACAAGAAGTCAGAGTTGACTCGTGAACAAACAAAGTCTATCATGAACACTGCTAATCCTCAAATTGCTGAGAAAGTCATTGCAACATATATAAAGCAGGGGTCACCCCCTGCACCCCCCCCCCTGGAACCGCCCCTGTTTCTTGATAATTTTAACGGATATAAAATGTACAAAACACTATTGATACATATGATACATATATATACCGCCTTAGTTGAAAATATGATTCAACCTGCTCATGTTTTTAGTCTACACAGAAACAACTGAGAGCAACACGACTTGACCAGGTCGCAAGGAAGCAAATCGGATCCTGCGAGGGGACGGAACAAAACAAACACCAAAAAAAAACTTAGTTCTACACAGTAAACATTACGATGAGAGCAACACGGAACTGTTTTTTGACCAGTGTTTCGTCAAGGAAGCCAAAATTGGTCAGGGATCCTTTGGGGGGGAGGTGGTTATCCATTGTGTGCCATACATATTTATTTTTTTTTAAAAACCCGGGAAAGGAATCGCGAAGGGTGATAAGGTTCGATATCCAAGAAGTTCAGAACAATATGTGGCCAGAGACACAGAAACAACGAAGAGAACGACAAGAAGAAGCAAAAAAAAAACAACCCAAAACAACACAAAACCCAGGGTTGGCAAGTCTCGGGTTTGCAACCGAGACCGAGACCGAGACCAAGCAACCGAGACCACCCAAACGAGACCTACGAGACCGAGACCGGCCCTTGGGGGTCCTTTTTTCAAGTTTCAATTTTAAAAATTTGAAATACTTTGAAATGTAAAAAAATAGTGATTAAGTTATAAAAAGTGACCATCAGGTTAGGTTTATGAGTGTAAGACTTGCGAAGTTGCGAGAAACTTAACATTGTAAACGACCGCAAGCATGAGAGTAGGTGATTGACAGCCGGACTATAGGATTATTTTTCCGCAATTCTGTCAACATTTGGAATGTTTTAAAAGTTTCGCACACTTCTTCGCATACCACAGTGTGTTTTATAGTGCATTGCATACATATATTTGCACTTTGACAGTCTGACTCAGGTGCCATGGTATCGTAGAATCGTCCGTGCTGGTGCAGAGGTGCCAGTGGATGAGTGGAGTACCCAGAAAAAAATTTCGGGGGGGGGGGGGTTGAATGACTTTAGCAATTTTAACACTCGTAAAACGCCTCACAATCGCAAGATTACTAAACCACAAGGCTGCAGGGGTCTGGGGGCGGCAGTTCCCAGAAAAAAATTGGCGATTTTCCACTTTTTAGATCGAATTTGGTCAACTGGAGACGTATCAGAAATTTTTCCGACAAAAAGTAAAACAAAAGATGGGAGTGTCGTATCACTGTGTCAGACGGTGTATTCCACAAGTAAATGTAGCATAATATACTCGTGTAGACATGCACATGCAGCATAATGTAGTTGTGTATACATGCATAGGCTTTGATGAAAGACAATAACTAGGAATAGTAAGCCACATAGTCGCAGGGGTCTGGGGGCGGCAGCCCCCATAAAAAAATTTGGGAAAATTTTTGATTTTTAGGCCAAATTTAGTCCATTGGAGAAGTATCAGAAAATTTTTCCGGCCGGACCATAAAAACCAAAGGGGGGACCCTTGTGTAAAAAATCACTGGGGAAAATTTTCGGGGGGGGGGGGGGGAAACCCCCCCCCGGGTACGCCCTTGAGTGGTGCTACTATCAGAAGTGCTAATAGGAGCATCATCACGGACCAGAAAAGTTTCTCCAGCCGACACAGTTAAGTGGGGGGGAAGGTTTGATGCATCAACCACTCCATAGTCCAAAAAGCATTCGATTGTGCCTAGGTTTTTTCAGATACTTAATGCTTTGACAATTGACATGGGTTGAGAGTTTGGGGTTCAAGAAATTCAGTTAAACCGCCACCCAGTTCGCGCTTCGTAACGTTGCTGAAACCAGCAAATTTTTAGTTACAAATCAACTACGAAGTTAGCACTGTTTGGTAAATGATGGTCAGTATTTCTATATACTGTTTAACTTTATGCTTGACAGTTCCACATACAAATGCAAACGCTAAGTCAGACAACCCATTCTATGTAGCTCACACTTTAATTAATAGCTTGATGTACAAAGCTTAAACTCGAAGTTAGTTTGTCCGTGAACTGACATTCTTCTGCAGCAGACAGTTTTGACCATTTCATGCTTGGCATTCTATTTGCAATCTTAAATCGTAAAAAGAATCTTCGTGATCGTAAAAAATTTTGAAAACTTCTAGCCTCATCTGAAATACCGAGACCACCCTATGGCAGGTCTCGGTTTTCCTACCGAGACCGAGACCGAGACCGAGACCGAGACCGAGACCAGCCTAGTCTCGGTTTTTTTACGAGACCGAGACCGAGACCGAGACCGAGACTGCCAACCCTGCTAACTTTTTTCTGGTTTTTTTTCGAGTCATTATCTAACGTTTTCTAACTTTGTTCTGGTTTTTTTCTAGTTATTTTCTAACTTTTTTCTGTTTTTTTTCTAGTTGAATGGTCTTACTGTATATAGTCAAAGGGAATAAAAATTACGAACTCAGCAGCATAAATACACGTGTATACAGTAAATTGCAAAAAAAGTTTCCAATTCGTTACTGGTAACGAACATACGTTTTCAGAAAAAGACGAAGCTTCGTCCAAAAGGACCAAGGTTTGTCGTAAAAGCCAGGCGCGGATCCAAGAATTTTCAAAGGGGGGGGCCCCACCTTGGGTGTCGACCGGGGGGGGGGGGGGAGCAATCGTGACAAAATTTTTGCGAGGCGTTTTTCAGTAGTGTCGATTGTTGTTATATTGTTATGCTTTGTGTTATTTTACACATTTTACACGCAGTAGCGTACCCAGGATTTCGCGAACTGATGGTTGACGACCGGGGGGGGGGGAACGCGCACGCAATTTAGCAAACTAACAGGCGCGACAGTCTGCAGAGGGTTTATAATTTTGACGGTGAATTTGCATTGAAAAACTTGTCAGCAAGTAGCAACACGTCCTAAAATCATAGCAATTGCAGGGGTCTGGGGGCGGCAGCCCCCAGAAGCTGAAGCTTTTTTGGAATTTTAAAATAAAATTTGCATTGAAAAAGCAATTCTAAGCAATACTTATTGTAAAAATCAGAGTGGTTGCAGGGGTCTGGGGGCGGCAGCCCCCAGAAGCTAGAGCTTTTTTGGAATTTTAAAATAAAAATTGCATTGAAAAAGCAATTCTAAGCAATACTTACTGTAAAAATCAGAGTGGTTGCAGGGGTCTGGGGGCGGCAGCCCCCAGAAGCTGGAGCTTTCTTGGAATTTTGAAATAAAATTTCCATTCAAGACTTGAATGTTGAATCCGAGAGTCCGGGACAAGCAAACCCTAATCAAAGTTAAAAAAGGTGCCCGGAAACTCACAACTTGCCCCAGATTGCTTTAAAAATGAGCAAAAACCTATATACTAAATTGCTAAAAATATTCAAATTTTGCTGAAAATTTCCATTTCTAGGCAGCAGTTTTGGGGTTGTTGCGAGTGCAATTCCCCAAGATATCGGGACAGGACCGCCTAAAATTTTGAAAAATCCGGGACAAGCCGCCCCCCCAGACTGACCCCATGTATATACACGAATATATACGTCATGTAACAACTCAAAAACTTTGGGTATATACCCTTCCCCCCTTGGTGGGATCCCCATTCCCCCCTCCCATCTGTCTATATATATACTTTTTTGACCCTGCTCTCAAAAAAATAGCAGTTTATACTTTTTTGGCCGCAAAACACCACTTTCAACATTGTTTGGCCAAAATTAGGTAAAAAGTCGCGTAAATTTCACACAATTTTTTTAATTTTGGTTGAAAATTTTCTGTCGGTATATACGTTAACAATCAGGTATATAAAATAACGATAGCTAGCAATTTTGCTGTAGCGCAACGGTACTGTAAAGCCATAATCTAATTTTGACGAACGAAAAATAAAAATTACGACAGGATTTTAAAAATGACGCCAGAATGATGAAATCCGTTTTTGAAAAAACCCTGATTCAAGAAGCAGATCGAAGCGACACTTTTGTAAAAATCAGAGTGGTTATACTTGCAGGGGAATGGGGGCGGCAGCCCCCAGGCCCAGAGGCTGGACCTTTTTTGGAGTTTTGAAATAAAATTTCCACTGAATGAGTGAAACAGCATTTCTAAGCAACACTTGTTGTAAAATCATTTTTGCAAAATCATTAATGTCATTTTTGGTGCGATAAGACATCTAAAAGGATATATAAAACAGTGTATTAAGCAAATAAATAGTGTACAATGCACCCATATACACATAAACACGCTTTAATGGAACACAAAAGCGAGAAATATTGAGTCACGAGGTTGCAGGGGTCTGGGGGCGGCAGCCCCCAGAAAAAAATTGGGGAAATTTTTGATT
Organism: Trissonchulus sp. WLG1_4; assembly: GCA_030248245.1. Classification (NCBI taxonomy): domain Eukaryota; kingdom Metazoa; phylum Nematoda; class Enoplea; order Enoplida; family Ironidae; genus Trissonchulus; species Trissonchulus sp. WLG1_4. The sequence goes on from JASANF010015201.1 coordinate 18,134, forward strand.
TTTGGGCCATATTTGGTCAATTGGAGACGTATCGGAAATTTTTTTCTATAGGCCCTCTTTGGCAAAGGGGGGGGGCCCAGAGCCAAAGGGGGGGGCGCGGGGCCCGTGCCCCCCCCCCTGGATCCGCCACTGGTAAAAGCTTACATGTACACGGGGTCTCGGTCTGGGGGGGGGACTTGTCCCGAAATTTTCGACATTTTAGGGGGGGCTTGTCCCAATATTTTGTCCCAAAAACGCGAAAATTTACAATTTTTGCCTAAAAATGGGAAATTTTGCGAAATTCCTATATTTTTAGCGATTTTTTAGTTTTTTTTCATTTTTGAAGCATTTTACGGCGATCTTAGGCAATTTTGGGGTTTCAGAGAGCAGGGGCGTACACAGAAAATTTCAAAGGGGGGGGGTTCAGCCAAAATTTTTAGCTGTGCTAGTTAATGAAATATAGAAGTTACTAAATATAACACGGTTGCGACTTGCGGGGGTCTGGGGGCGGTAGCCCCCAGAAGCTAAAGCTATTTCAAAATTTTAAAATAAAATTTGCATTGAAAATGAAATTTCAAGCAACACTTGCCGAGAAATTAGAGTAAACGCGGGGGTCTGGGGTGGCAGCCCCCAGAAGCTAAAGGTTTTTTAGAATTTTGAAATAAAATTTGCATTGAAAATTAAATTTTAAGCAACACTTGCCGAGAAACCAGAGTAAACGCGGGGGTCTGGGGGCGGCAGCCCCCAGAAGCTAGAGGTTGTTTAGAAATTTGAAATAAAATTTGCATTGAAAATGAAATTTTAAGCAACACTTGTCGAGAGACCAGAGTGAACGCAGGCCGATCTTTTTCAGAATTTTGAAATAAAATTTGCATAGAAAATGTGTCGCCTAAAGGCCAAATTTTGGGGACCCGACCCTCCTTCCTGCCTGATTGACTAAAAATACCCTAAATTTTGTAAAATTTTCCCAAAAAAGGCCCAAATTTTCGAGACCCTCCCCCCATCCCCTCCTCATACATGTATGCTAACAGTATATTAAGCATATTATTAACCATTATTAACCATAAGCATTAACCGATATTTCTGGTAACCTCACCGCTTCAGAAATTTCAGAGGCAACAAATCACTGGATTACAGCTGTCCAAAAAGCGTGGTTTCCTTCAGTTTTGGATAGTTTGAGCTGTAAAAATAGTTCCAAGCCCGTACCACAAATTGTAAAACAATTGCGTTTGTACATGGACTCAAATAACATAGTGCGCTGTCGAGGGCGCTTCGAATGGACCAAGATTGCAGAAACTGAAAAATATCCTGCCTTGTTACCAAAAAACAGCCATTTCACACAATTGGTGGTGAACAAATGTCACATTACATTGGGTCACGCTGGGGTCAAACACACGTTAGCGCAAGTACGACGCCAGTTTTGGATCCCACATGGTAAGGCAGCAGTTCAGCGTATTATACGTGTCTGTCGAGTTTGCAAAAGGTGGGAAGGCGGCTCATATTCTGTTCCAGAAATGCCACCTTTACCACTATCAAGAACCGAAGAAAGTCCAGCGTTTACATACACTGGAGTCGACTTTATAGGTCCTTTAATGATATGTGAGTCCGATAAGTACGTAAAGATGTGGCTATGCATCTTTGTGTGTGGAGTTACGAGAGCAATTCACCTCGAAGTGGCTCGAGGTCTAACGGCCGAAGATTTTATTTTCTGTCTGCGACGTTTTGTTGCAAGACGGGGAAGACCAAGACAGTTGATTTCTGACAAGGCACCAGGCTTACGCTTAGCAAATTCTATTCTAAAGAAGCTTTTTTTGGAAATAACAAAGAATGAATCCCTTGCACACTTCTTGATCGCAGAAGGAATCGAATGGAAGTTCATCCCGGAGTTTTCTCCGTGGATGGGCGGCTTCTATGAAAGACTGATAGGGTCAGTAAAAAGAACTCTGAGAAAGGTTATAGGAAAACGATATATTTCTAGTATTGAACTGATGACTATTTCAACAGAAGTCGAGTCAATAATTAATTCTAGACCGCTAGTTTATATGGAAAATAGGGAATTGGATAATTTTATTTTAACTCCAGGACATTTTCTTGGAACTAACTTAAATACTATTTTTCCTGATTTTTCAACTAACAATAGTGATCCGGATTATATTTCTGGCAATTTAAGTAGTGCTCAGACACTTTTCAACCGATGGAAAAAGCAAGAAAGAGTTTTACGTCAGTTCTGAAATTCTTGGAGCAAGGATTATTTTTTATCATTACGGGAAAAGGATTCATCTTACAAGCAAAGAAACAAAGTCTACTGTGCACCCAAAACTGGAGATGTGGTTCTGGTCAAGAAAGCTAAAATACCCCGCGGTCGCTGGTTAGTGGGGAAAATAAAGGATTGCATAGTGAGCCGAGACGGACGGATTAGATCAGCTCTGGTTCAGCTGAGTGATGGTAAAGTCATCCAAAGACCACTAAACTTGCTATATCCGATCGAGGTTTCCAACACTGATCAGTCTGCTGTAACTGCAGATTCATAAATCTTGGCCTCGGGAGTGTCGGAAGCCACATAACTAATTTTAATGAATGCTTAAAGACTTGTTAAACTTGAACAGTCTCGAACATATACGAATACAAAAAGCACAGTATAGAGATAGTGTGATTCTACCGAACTGTAATAAAGTTGGAATATATGTATATCATGTATGGTGTTTATGATTCTTTAGCCTGGGCCTCAGCCTAAGTCTAAATCTAACCGAAGCGTAAAATTTAGTATTTTTGAAAACGTACACTCACACGTGTTGAGTCTTGCAGGAAGGAGAGCTCAACAATCAACATTCAACAATCAACCAACACACCAATCAACAAGCGCAAAGAGACGAACAACTACATAAGCCTGCATAAGCCAGCCAACTACTGTACATAAGCCAAACACTAAACTTTAAGTATGTGAATACAAAACCGAAACACAGGCGTAAAGGCCGATTCACACGCTGCGATTTTACTGCGGAATGAATGCGTCTTGATTTTTCCGCAGCGTTTTAAACGCCAGACTGCAATTCGGCCTGCGATTTTAGTGCGTTTTGATGCTACGGACGTGTTGGTTTCAACAATATCAACAAAACTGTTTCTCATATTTTTAAAACAGTAAAGACGCAGCAAAACAGTTTGCGAGACGCAACGTTTGTTCAGACGTTGCGTTTTGTGTGCGACAACCTGCGTCTTGCGTTTTGCGTCAAAATCGCAGCGGCAAAATCGCATCGTGTGAATCGGCCTTTAGTATTTGCTAAGCGCTTAAATAAAAACACTAAGGGTAAATACTAAGTTTAAGCATTAGTGTTAATATGTGAATACGGGCTGTGGCTGAAATTAAATGGAAATAAGAAGGAAATGTTGAGGAAATTCGGCAGAAATTTGACCGAAATTTAACTAAAATGTTGCCGAAAAGTATCGGAAACGTTGCGGAAATTTAGCAGAAATTTCACGAAATCTAAGTGAAATTTAGGTGAAAAACAACAGAAAAGTTGCGGAAATTTAGCGGAAATATGACCGAAATTTAAATGAAATATTGCTGAAAAATAACAGAACAGTAACTGAAATTTAGCGGAAATGTGACTGAAATTAAGCCAAAATTAGAAGGAAAAGGTGTAGAAATAAGAACAAAAGTTGAAGGGAAAAAAACCAAAATTACGGCAAAATATGTAGAAAAAATGCATGCAATAAGTAGGAAAATTAAAGGAATATATATTTTAAAATTGGTTCAAATTGCATTTCCTCCATTTTTCCTTCATTTTTCGGTCACTTTTCGAAAAACATTTTTCCGGTGTATAAAAAGTGACCATCAGGTTAGGTTTATGAGTGTATGACTTGCGAAGTTGCGAGAAACTTAACATTGTAAACGACCGCAAGCATGAGGGTAGGTGATTGACAGCCGGACTATAGGATTATTTTTCCGCAATTCTGTCAACATTTGGAATGTTTTAAAAGTTTCGCACACTTCTTCGCATACCACAGTGTGTTTTATAGTGCATTGCATACATATATTTGCACTTTGACAGTCTGACTCAGGTGCCATGGTATCGTAGAATCGTCCGTGCTGGTGCAGAGGTGCCATTGGATGAGTGGAGTACCCAGAAAAAAATTTCGGGGGGGGGGAATGACGTTAGCAATTTTAACACTCGTAAAACGCCTTACAAACGCAAGATTACTAAACCACAAGGCTGCAGGGGTCTGGGGGCGGCAGTTCCCAGAAAAAAATTGGCGATTTTCCACTTTTTAGATCGAATTTGGTCAACTGGAGACGTATCAGAAATTTTTCCGACAAAAAGTAAAACAAAAGATGGGAGTGTCGTATCACTGTATCAGGCGGTGTATTCCACAAGTAAATGTAGCATAATATACTTGTGTAGACATGCACATGCAGCATAATGTAGTTGTGTATACATGCATAGGCTTTGATGAAAGACAATAACTAGGAATAGTAAGCCACATAGTCGCAGGGGTCTGGGGGCGGCAGCCCCCAGAAAAAAATTTGGGAAAATTTTTGATTTTCAGGCCAAATTTAGTCCATTGGAGAAGTATCAGAAAATTTTTCCGGCCGGACCATAAAAACCAAAGGGGGGACCCTTGTGTAAAAAATCACTGGGGAAAATTTTCGGGGGGGGGCGAATTCCCATCCTGCGGGTACGCCCTTGAGTGGTGCTAGTATCAGTGCTAATAGGAGCATCATCACGGACCAGAAAAGTTTCTCCAGCCGACACAGTTAAGTGGGGGGGAAGGTTTGATGCATCAACCACTCCATAGTCCAAAAAGCATTCGATTGTGCCTAGGTTTTTTCAGATACTTAATGCTTTGACAATTGACATGGGTTGAGAGTTTGGGGCTCAAGAAATTCAATTAAACCGCCACCCAATTCGCGCTTCGTAACGTTGCTGAAACCAGCAAATTTTTAGTTACAAATCAACTACGAAGTTAGCACTGTTTGGTAAATGATGGTCAGTATTTCTATATACTGTTTAACTTTATGCTTGACAGGTTCCACATACAAATGCAATATCGCTAAGTCAGACAACCCATTCTATGTAGCTCACACTTTAATTAATAGCTTGATGTACAAAGCTTAAACTCGAAGTTAGTTTGTCCGTGAACTGACATTCTTCTGCAGCAGACAGTTTTGACCATTTCATGCTTGGCATTCTATTTGCAATCTTAAATCGTAAAAAGAATCTTCGTGATCGTAAAAAATTTTGAAAACTTCTAGCCTCATCTGAAATACCGAGACCACCCTATGGCAGGTCTCGGTTTTCCTACCGAGACCGAGACCGAGACCGAGACCGAGACCAGCCTAGTCTCGGTTTTTTTACGAGACCGAGACCGAGACCGAGACCGAGACTGCCAACCCTGCTAACTTTTTTCTGGTTTTTTTTCGAGTCATTATCTAACGTTTTCTAACTTTGTTCTGGTTTTTTTCTAGTTATTTTCTAACTTTTTTCTGTTTTTTTTCTAGTTGAATGGTCTTACTGTATATAGTCAAAGGGAATAAAAATTACGAACTCAGCAGCATAAATACACGTGTATACAGTAAATTGCAAAAAAAGTTTCCAATTCGTTACTGGTAACGAACATACGTTTTCAGAAAAAGACGAAGCTTCGTCCAAAAGGACCAAGGTTTGTCGTAAAAGCCAGGCGCGGATCCAAGAATTTTCAAAGGGGGGGGCCCCACCTTGGGTGTCGGGGGGGGGGGGGGGGGTAGCAATCGTGACAAAATTTTTGCGAGGCGTTTTTCAGTAGTGTCGATTGTTGTTATATTGTTATGTTTTGTGTTATTTTACACATTTTACACGCAGTAGCGTACCCAGGATTTCGCGAACTGATGGTTGACGACCGGGGGAGGGGGGGGGAACGCGCACGCAATTTAGCAAACTAACAGGCGCGACAGTCTGCAGAGGGTTTATAATTTTGACGGTGAATTTGCATTGAAAAACTTGTCAGCAAGTAGCAACACGTCCTAAAATCATAGCAATTGCAGGGGTCTGGGGGCGGCAGCCCCCAGAAGCTGAAGCTTTTTTGGAATTTTAAAATAAAATTTGCATTGAAAAAGCAATTCTAAGCAATACTTATTGTAAAAATCAGAGTGGTTGCAGGGGTCTGGGGGCGGCAGCCCCCAGAAGCTAGAGCTTTTTTGGAATTTTAAAATAAAAATTGCATTGAAAAAGCAATTCTAAGCAATACTTACTGTAAAAATCAGAGTGGTTGCAGGGGTCTGGGGGCGGCAGCCCCCAGAAGCTGGAGCTTTCTTGGAATTTTGAAATAAAATTTCCATTCAAGACTTGAATGTTGAATCCGAGAGTCCGGGACAAGCAAACCCTAATCAAAGTTAAAAAAGGTGCCCGGAAACTCACAATTTGCCCCAGATTGCTTTAAAAATGAGCAAAAACCTATATACTAAATTGCTAAAAATATTCAAATTTTGCTGAAAATTTCCATTTCTAGGCAGCAGTTTTGGGGTTGTTGCGAGTGCAATTCCCCAAGATATCGGGACAGGACCGCCTAAAGTTTTGAAAAATCCGGGACAAGCCGCCCCCCCAGACTGACCCCATGTATATACACGAATATATACGTCATGTAACAACTCAAAAACTTTGGGTATATACCCTTCCCCCCTTGGTGGGATCCCCATTCCCCCCTCCCATCTGTCTATATATATACTTTTTTGACCCTCCTCTCAAAAAAATAGCAGTTTATACTTTTTTGGCCGCAAAACACCACTTTCAACATTGTTTGGCCAAAATTAGGTAAAAAGTCGCGTAAATTTCACACAATTTTTTTAATTTTGGTTGAAAATTTTCTGTCGGTATATACGCTAACGATCAGGTATATAAAATAACGATAGCTAGCAATTTTGCTGTAGCGCAACGGTACTGTAAAGCCATAATCTAATTTTGACGAACGAAAAATAAAAATTACGACAGGATTTTAAAAATGACGCCAGAATGATGAAATCCGTTTTTGAAAAAACCCTGATTCAAGAAGCAGATCGAAGCGACACTTTTGTAAAAATCAGAGTGGTTATACTTGCAGGGGAATGGGGGCGGCAGCCCCCAGGCCCAGAGGCTGGACCTTTTTTGGAGTTTTGAAATAAAATTTCCACTGAATGACTGAAACAGCATTTCTAAGCAACACTTGTTGTAAAATCATTTTTGCAAAATCATTAATGTCATTTTTGGTGCGATAAGACATCTAAAAGGATATATTAAACAGTGTATTAAGCAAATAAATAGTGTACAATGCACCCATATACACATAAACACGCTTTAATGGAACACAAAAGCGAGAAATATTGAGTCACGAGGTTGCAGGGGTCTGGGGGCGGCAGCCCCCAGAAAAAAATTGGGGAAATTTTTGATTTTTAGGCCATATTTGGTCAATTGGAGACGTATCGGAAATTTTTTTTATAGGCCCTCTTTGGCAAAGGGGGGGGGGGCAGAGCCAAAGGGGGGGGCCCGGGGCCCGTGGGCCCCCCCCCTGGATCCGCCACTGGTAAAAGCTTACATGTACACGGGGTCTCGGTCTGGGGGGGGGGCTTGTCCCGAAATTTTCGACATTTTAGGGGGGGCTTGTCCCAATATTTTGTCCCAAAAACGCGAAAATTTACAATTTTTGCCTAAAAATGGGAAATTTTGCGAAATTCCTATATTTTTAGCGATTTTTTAGTTTTTTTTCATTTTTGAAGCATTTTACGGCGATCTTAGGCAATTTTGGGGTTTCAGAGAGCAGGGGCGTACCCAGAAAATTTCAAAGGGGGGGTTCAGCCAAAATTTTTAGCTGTGCTAGTTAATGAAATATAGAAGTTACTAAATATAACACGGTTGCGACTTGCGGGGGTCTGGGGGCGGCAGCCCCCAGAAGCTAAAGCTATTTCAAAATTTTGAAATAAAATTTGCATTGAAAATGATATTTTAAGCAACACTTGCCGAGAAATTAGAGTAAACGCGGGGGTCTGGGGTGGCAGCCCCCAGAAGCTAGACGTTTTTTAGAATTTTGAAATAAAATTTGCATTGAAAATTAAATTTTAAGCAACACTTGCCGAGAAACCAGAGTAAACGCGGGGGTCTGGGGGCGGCAGCCCCCAGAAGCTAGAGGTTGTTTAGAATTTTGAAATAAAATTTGCATTGAAAATGAAATTTTAAGCAACACTTGTCGAGAGACCAGAGTGAACGCAGGCCGATCTTTTTCAGAATTTTGAAATAAAATTTGCATAGAAAATGTGTCGCCTAAAGGCCAAATTTTGGGGACCCGACCCTCCTTCCTGCCTGATTGACTAAAAATACCCTAAATTTTGTAAAATTTTCCCAAAAAAGGCCCAAATTTTCGAGACCCTCCCCCCATCCCCTCCTCATACATGTATGCTAACAGTATATTAAGCAAATAGATGATGCACAACGCACCCATCCACTTGCTTAAGCTTGCATGAAAGTCAATAGCAAGGAACACAAAAGCAATAAAGTTGCAGGGGTCTGGGGGGCGCCCCCCCCCACAAAAAAAAAAAAAAAAATATATTTCTTTCTTTGGTCAATTGGAGACGTTATCGGAAAATTTTTTTGGCTAAGCTTGATTTACTGCCTTTTGGTGGGCACTTTACGGCTGCGTAAATTCTGCGTATTTATATTTTTGATTGCGTAAATTTAAGGTTCACTGCGTAAATACGTGTATTTGTATATATGTATCTGTGTATTTTACGCAAAAAGACCATGATATACATATACTTGTACACAGTGTTTTTTTTTTCGTCAAAAATTTTGCGTCGTCTGACGCACATGCCCAAATTTTTTTGCGTCATTTTGAAAAAAAGTGCGCAGAGCGGTTATAATGGTGTCTAAGCGTATGTTTTAGGTGAAAATCATTTTATTATGGCACTGGCCGTCCCCAGTTACGATTTTGGGGCTTTAAAATTTTTTTTTATCTTTAAGCGATTCTTTTTTATCTTTTTTAAATCTTTAAGCGATGGCGCACCTAGAAAAAAATCTCGGGGGGAATTTTTTGATTTTTTGTAATGGGTTAAAATGCATTTCTTCAATATTCACATAGAAATGGAAATTTAAAAATAAAAATTCAACATGGAAGACCACGAGGCCACACGTCACAGGGGTCTGGGGGCGCCGGCCCCCAGGAAAAATTTTCTGAAACTTTTTTATTTTTAGGCCAGATTTGATCAGTTGGAGACGTATCGGAAATTTTGTTCGACCGGGCAATAAAAACAAAAAGGAGGACCCTTGTGTAAAAATTCACTGTAAAAAAAATTCGGGGGAGGGGGAATGCCGCCCATCTTTCCTTCCCTGGGTTGTGAATTCCCTTGAATTTAAGAGTGTGCGAAAGCTGAGTTTAACTTATAAATTATGGGAGCTGGGACCGGGACCTTAAATAACTATGGATATGGTCGTGGTGTCTGGGCATCTGAAAATTATTCAATATGCACGCTTTACAGTACGGTCTCAAATAGAACTTAAATATCACGTCAATGTCGGTATTTTGCTGCGAAGCTAGTTTTGAATAGTTTTGAATTTTAGCATGCTGAAAAACACTATATACAAGCAGGATGCAGTTTTGCTTGAAAAAGTACAAAACGGGAACTGCAGCAGGGTTGCAGGGGTCTGGGGGCGGCAGCCCCCAGAAGTATCTGGTGTTTTGGGACTCAGTTCCCCTGAAGATGGCATCAATACGCCACATTTGGGTGGCATGAACTGCACTGTAAACACGCAGCTGACTGCTGAATTTCAGCAGATATAATAGAATTTACCTATTCCAAACTTTTATACTAGCGCGGCAATCGTCTTATACCGATTGACATTAATTGATGCGTTTGTGAGCATGCTTCGACACGTTTTTTTCGAATCATAATCTTAATCATAACTAATCATAATGTTGTAAACTGTCATTGAAACAAATTGTAGCTTGAAACGCTAGATACATTGAAAAATTTTACAAATTTGACGGTTTTGACGCAATTTTGGAAAAATTTTCAAAAATTTCGCAACGAAAATGCTATTTTCGGCACTTTTTCGCCAAATCGGCCATGACATCGGTCAGCCTCAGCCGAAAAAAATGCGTCACGGGACGCACATGGTCAAAAAAAAGTGCGAAATTTCAGAACAAAAGTGCGGCGTTTCGCACTTTTTGACGCAAAAAAAACACTGCTTGTATATATTATATAAACTAGGAGAAGCTGCATACCCTATATACTCACTCACACATATGTACATAGAGTTTAATAAACGACAATAACAAGAAACATAATAAGCTACTAAGTTGCAGGGGTGTGGGGGCGGCAGCCCCGATTTTTGGGCCAAATTTGTTGAATTGGAGACGTATCGGAAATTTTTTCCGGCGAACCCGCAAAAACCAAAGGGGGGACTCTTGTTTAATTTTTCTTATGAGTTGGCCAAAAGGGAGGGGGGGGAGACCCCCTGAACCCCCCCCTCCCCTGGGTACGCCCTTGTCAGAGAGGTGGGCTTGTCCCGACGGGTCAAATCTGAGGGGGGGGGCTTGTCCCGGAAGTTAAAATCTGGGGGGGGGGGGGGGGGGGCTTGCCCCCCCCCAGACCCTCCCCATGTACATCTGTGCCTAAAAGACGAAAAGCTTGGTCCTTGGTAGGTGCTGCATAATGCACTCACACATACAAGGTTTTAATAATAAAAGATCATAACAAGGAACCGAATAAACTATATACGGAGTTGCAGGGGTCTGGGGGCGGCAGCCCCCAGAAAAATTTGAGAAATTTTTAATTTTTAGGCCAAATTTGGTCAATTGGAGGCGTATACAATCGCAAATTTTTAAAATTTTCTTATGAGTTGGACAAAAGGGGGGGGGGGGGGGTTCGGCTCTTGGCTCCAAGGGGGGGGGGCAAAAGCGCTAAGGGGGGGGGGGGGCAAAATCGCTGAGGGGGGGCCCGGCCCCCCCCCCTGGCTACGCCACTGGTAGTCTCGGTTTTGTGGTCTCGGTCTCGGAAAAAAAAACCGAGACTTCCATCCCTACTAGAGACCCAAAAATTTAGCCGAGACATGGTGCTTTGGCCAACTTTAGTCCTGAATCACTGTTGAACTTGCGGTGTGTGGGTCAGAATCATGGCCCATAATGAAATAGCATTGAGTAGAGAAGCGCTTAGACAGCTAGTCTAGCAATTTGTTAATCGACCCTGCGGTGAAAACTCTGGACTTCATAAGGTTTTCAACTACTAAATTTGGGTTGTTTAATGAAAAATCTACGTTGATATTGTCATATAGGAGGGAGAAAACTTGACAAAAATGCATCAAATATGGTTTTCCTGTGGGAGTGGAGGACGAACGTCTAAAGACAGCCCTTGTCAATTTTTCAATTCCCAATTCACCAAATTTGCCTAAAAATAAAAAATTCTCAACTTTTTCCTGGGGGTAGTCGCTACCAGATTTCTACAATAAATGTCAAATTTAAATTTCAAATATCAGTTTTAAATTAAATAAAATACATAATTTATGTAATTAATAATGTGAATGGTAATGTTTGTTGCTAGGTCGTTAATCTCTGAACAGCATCAGTTCGTATGGAGACGGTTGGACTATTGGTGATGGGTGCTACGTGAGCGGCACTAAGGCCGGAAAAGTGGCTTTCATTGGTGATTTTACGCTCAAATTTGGATTTAGATTTTAGGTTCAGACGTAGATTTAGATTTAGTAATTACTTGATAAATGAAAAATAGCTAGCTTTGGTCATTTATAATTGTTAAACAACTTAAACTGTATTTTCATCGAGGTGCAAACTCATGAAGAGATTTTGTATCAGTCGGATAGTTGACAAGCAAAACAAAAATGTATACTTTTGTGATTGTAATGTAGCCATAAGTATGCCCGCAAATATACACGCTTAGTTTTCCATTCTCAATTTTTCGGCTTAGTTTTGTTGTTTTGTTTTGTTTTATGTCTTTTTTGTTTTTTTAGGCACAACGCAATTTGCTGCTGGCGAATGGATCGGAGTTTGCCTGGACGGCCCGACTGGCAAAAATGACGGCTTGGTTTTGGGTGTGCGTTATTTCCAATGTCAGCCAAATCATGGACTTTTTTGCAGGTATATTTTTAGTATTTGAGATGACAAAGATTGTGACCGTACCGAATTGATTCCTGGGCCCGGTTTCATAAACAATGAATTGCGATTCATTGAGTAAAACTTGACCTTTACACAATATTTCTGCTGGAAATTTTAATGACAGATAGCCAATATGTTACACCACATGTGGTTCAAATCTCACAATAATCAAGTTATCCAGTGAAATCTATGCTTACTTACTTGCTGCTTATTCGGCTTCAGTGTTGCCACTGCTCTGCCGGTGAAACCATTTCGTCCACGTCAGCTCCGATATAATTCTTCTCCATTGCACTCGATTTGTGGCCATGTCTTCGCACAGCCCGAGCCAATTGTTCGCCCAGTTGCTGCCGTACGGTACCCTCAGCGGGTGGACGTCCTTATCGATGGTTCGACGCCAAGTACGTCTGACACCACCAGCGGGACGTCGCCAGGCATTTGGTGGTACAGAATATAGCAGCATCTTTGGGAATTTGTCTCCGGTCATTCGTAACACGTGGCCCAGCCATCGTAGCCTGCGCTCTTTGATGGTTTTCTCCAGCGTCTCATGCCTTCCGATTCTGTCGCGTACTGTGGTGTTGCGAATTCTGTGGTGGTAGGTGATGCGTAGGATTCGGCGATAGCAGTACATTTCAAAAGCTTCCAGACGCCGCAGATCTGCAGACAGGGTTGGCCAGCATTCACATCCGTATAGCAGGACAGATTTCACAATGGCGTCATTTTCGTGCTTAGCCTGATGTTGTGATCTTTCCATAGTTTCTTCAAGCTGGCGAAGACTGCTTTCGCTCTGCCTATTCGCAGTTTGATCTCATGCGAAGGGTTGCCTGAGCTGCTGATTTCGCTTCCGAGGTAGACGAAGGCGTCCACATCAGTCAGCTGTTCTCCATATGCAGTTACTTGGCATGGGGGAGCTGAGCAGGCCATCACTTTGGTTTTCTGAGTGTTTAGTCTAAGTGCAACCTTAGATGCCTGGTTGCAGACTGCCGTTATCATCCGTTGTAGCTCGGTTTCCGTTTCAGCGAGTAGTACTACATCATCTGCGTAGTCCAGGTCCGTTATTGTCAAACCATCGCTTGAGCAACGTACGCCTGCCACGTTCCTTAGGGCGGTGCGGAGAGTCCAGTCGATTGCACAGTTAAAAAGAAGTGGCGAGATGAGACTACCTTGCCGCACGCCAGTAGTGACTCTGAAAGTCTGTGAGTGCTGGCCGTATGCGCGGATGCAGGACACTGAGTTGTTGTACAGCATAGCTATGATCCGAACAATTTTGTCCGGGACTCCGTCCATTTTCAGTGTATCCCACAGGCTGTTACGGTCTATAGAGTCAAAGGCGGACTTGAAATCCAAGAAAGCTGCGAAGGTTGGCTGCTTGTACTCGTTTCTCAACTCGAGTACTTGGCGTAAGCAAAAGATTTGGTCCCCGCAGCCCCTGCCGTAGCGGAAGCCGGCTTGGTTTTGTCGCAGGATGTCGTCATAGGGCTTTGCCAACCGGCTTAGTATGATGGACTCCAGAACTTTGAGGGCACTGCACAGGAGGGAAATTCCTCTGTAGTTTTTGCAGTTGGAATTATCACCTTTTTTGTATATTGGCACAACGATGGCTTGTTGCCAGTCGGTAGGGATAATTTCTTCGCTCCATATACGCCGTATGATAGTCAACAGGGCTAGCCGTGTCGGTTCTCCACCTGCTTGTAGCAGTTCTGGTGCTATTTCGTCTATTCCTGCGGCCTTGTTTGGTTTAAGCCGTTTGAAAGCTGCGTTTATCTCATCGTCCGTTGGCGGGGTGGTGTCGATGTCGAGATAGCCGTAGAAAGTCGTATCACATGCCTGTAGCGCATCGTGTGGGGGAGGACAGTTGAGCATTTCTTGAAAGTGCTCTCTCCAGCGATCTAGGCGTTTTCCCCAGTTATTGATAGTAATTCCGTTGCTATCCGAGATCGTTTCGCTTAGCTTGCCGGCGTTTTTCTTCATATTTTTGACGGTCTTAAACAAGGTTGCTGTATCACCGCGCTCCTGGGCTCTGTTTGCCTTTGAGGCAACTGACAGCCAATATTCTTCCTTGTCGCGCTGTATGGACCTGCGGACTTCGACGTTCAAGGCTCGGTCATGTTTGTTCATCCGGCGTTTTTCGACAATTGATAGTGTTCTGTTGCTTATCCATTCATTACACTTTGATTTTCTGCGGCCGATGGTGGTTTCTGCACAGTGATGTATTGCAGACTTCAAGTTGAACCATTCTTCTTCGATTGACAGGGGTGCACCGCCCCTACAGAGACGTTCGTTTAGACAATGCTGGAAGCGTGCCGCGACTTCTGGCTTCTTGAGTTCGGCGAGGTCGTAGCTAGGTCCTTGTTGCTTGAAGTTGGACTTGAGTCTGATTTTGACGGCTGAGCGGACCAGGGCGTGGTCAGATTTGTGGTCGGTACCCCAGTACGACCTGCTGTCTCTCACCGACGATTTGAAACGGCATCGAACCATGATATGGTCTATTTGAGATAGGTATCGTCGGTTCGGTGCTTTCCATGTCATCAGATGCCGGTTCTTATGGCGCAAGTTGGTTGAGGCAGCGAATAAGCTGTTGAATCGGCATAATTCAACCAGCCGGTCGCCGTTGTCCGACCGTTCACCAGTGCCGTACGGTCCGATGTAGCGCTTTTCATCCTGATCTGCCTGGCCTAATTGTGCATTCAGGTCTCCCATGACAACGAGAAAGTCACCATTGGGGATTCGACGCAGAACTTGGTGTAACTGATCGTAGAAAGTGTCTTTCTCTGCATCGGGGCTGACATTGGTTGGGGCATAGACGCTTAACACAGAGATGTTGGTAGGTCGGGCCGACAGCCTGATTCTGGCGATTCGGCTGGATACCGGTTCCCATTCCATCACGGCTTCGTGAACGCGGGGGGTTAAGTAGAAACCAACTCCCTCGCGGGTGATGCCATCGTTCCTTCCTGAAAACATTAGGTAGTATGAGTTCCAATCAAGTGCGTTCTTGTCGGGGTTGGGTATATGGATTGGCTTCACTCCATTTCCACCGAGTTTAAGCTCACTGACAGCGGCAAGTTCCACCTTGTAGCGGTGCAACGATCTCGCCACGAGAGACTGCGTCCCAGCGTCCAGGAGACTCCGCACATTCCAGCAACCCACCACCAGTTCGGATGATGCTATGTTTCGTAGTTTTGTAGTGTTCATGGTTTCATTTCTGGGTGATTTTACGTGGGGGCCCCTACCCCACAACCCCCATCTGGTCGCCGCCTCAGGGCCTACGACGAATCGATAGTCCCAGCATCGGTTTTCAGTCCGAAGACTCCTGGATCACTGCCACCCCCAGGACGGCCCAGGATCAGCTGACAGGGGATAGCTGGCGGTGAAATCTATAGCTAACTTGAAGTCATTCATTAGTTGCAAATATTAGTGAATTTTTTAGAACCACTAATATTTACTAATATTTGGGACTAATGAATGACTTTGACTTAGCTAGACTTTTGTCTGCTTCAAGCAAATGTAACAAAAGTTTACACACACATTATTTAACATATTGGCAATATGTCGTGAAAATTTCCAACAGAAGGATTAAGTTAACGCAAAGTTATAACTTATTTTCTAGCTTATATCAGTGTTACTAATGAATCGCAACTGATCTTTTATGAAACCGGGCCCTGGATGAAATTAAATTATATTATAATATGTTAGTTTAGTAGAGATAACAAAACAAAATAACCGAAGAGGAGCAGCAAAAAAGAAATAAACGAGCAAATAAGCAGACAAGATATATACCAAACAAAACACACAAGTATATATCCAATTATTTTCACTATAATTAAACAGCTGCATTTCGAAATTCCCCCATTCCCAAAAAACCTTCTCTGTCCTTAAGGTGGCGCTCAGGGGAACCGGCTTTGGCGTTTAATTTTTTTCAGCGACATTTTTGACCATAATGTCTTGAACGAAAGTTGTTCAGAATAAAAAGAGATTTCATTTGATGTGCATATTGTGATAAAAATTTTTTTGAATTTTTTTGGACAAATTTGTAGCCGTAGCATAACATTTTTTGTTTCAATATAAAATGATTACTCATATCACTGAAATACGCGGTTTCTTAAAAATTGATGTATTAAAGTAAATTGATTGCTTTAAATTGATGTATTAAACGTAAGAATACGTTGAAGCTCTGCTGAGTTATTTAGCCGTGAAAATAGCAAATAGAAATTGAAAAACCTAAAAAGCTGATAAATCTTCGAAAATGTCAATTTTTTGATTTAATTTCTCAAAAAATTGAGTGTGGCTTTTGGTAACTTTTTCAACGGAAATATGCAGTCATAGGAAAGGTCTAAATTTTGAAAAAGTGAAACGTGTGGGCAAACCTTACATTTTTGCGTAGCGAAATCGACTACTTTTTTTGGACCTGACTCCCCGCTGCCGATAGCGATCGATTTGAAAATTTGCACAACGAAAGGAAAATTATGAATTCAGACTTGAAAGTTTTTCGATTTTCAAATTTTTGCTCGCAGCTCTATTTGTAGTCGCTCAAACACAACTGATTTTTGAAAAATCGATTTTTTGCAAAATCAAAACTAAAAATCAATCGAAGATCAATCACGTCTAGATTTTTGAAAGATCTTTCTATCGATACCAAGATCGTCAAAATCGGTTGAAATTTCGTTGCGCTAGGTCAAAAACAAAATTAGTGTGAATAGGAAATTCGACATGGTCATAAAACTTGACATATTCACATTAAAGTGCTGAACTGTATTCTAAATAGGTTTTTTTAAGTCTCTTTGATGTACATTTAAAGTGGTATTGCTATTTATATATTGCATGAGCTGAGCGCCGAACATGAGTTTTGTTGCTGAGCGCTACCTTCAGTTACACACTGGTAGCTCAAGTTGAATTAATTTTGTATGAAAAAATTATCTGTTTTTTAAGATCCAACAAGCTTTACCGGCAGCGACTTAATCCGCCTTCCAGCGCAGCCGCTCAGGATAGCAGCGCCCAACCGACGAGTCCGTTGGTAGCTGCTCGAGGTAGTTTACGTTTTATCTGTTGGTGTAGCTCGTACTCGCTTTGTTTTTGTCCACAGATATTATACTTGGGGAAGGGGGGTTCTGGGGGGCATCCCCTCGGATTTGAGATCGCAGGACAAGCCCCCTTCTTGGTGAAAAAGTGACCAAAGACTCCGAATTTGTCCCAGATTGCTGTAACATGCTTTTATAATGAGCATAAATCGAAAAAATTGCTAAGAATATCCTAATTTTTCAAAAAATTTAACATTTTCAGGTCAAAGCTTGAATTTTTTACGTCGTAGAGTTTTTCTTGAAACGTCAGGACAACCCCCCCAACATTCAACATTCCGGAAAATCGGGGGCAAGCCCCCCCCCCCCCCTGGGACTGAGACCCCGCGTACATGTATGTCCTTGTCCCTAACCCTATCTGTTTGTCCCTAGGCGATTTCGAGAAAATATCCTACACTTAGTTAAATAAGTTTTAATTATATATACATTATATTTAAGAAGTTAAAATTTTAATTTTAGACAGCCTATTAAACGCTTCCATGACCAGTTTACTATCAACACCCACTACCTCTACAAATGCAGCTGGGTTTGTTTACATCTTTTTGGGGTTATATAATATCGTCGCTGTATTGTAACCTGTAAAGTCGCTAGTTTTTCTTATCGTTTCATAGGCGTTATGCGCACGCTTGCAATTGAGAAAGTTTTGTCTGAAAAATCACGTGACTTCATTAAATCTCGAAAACTTGGAAGTTGGGAAGATGTTTTTAGTTTCTTGGTGGTTCTCAGGCTAAATTTAGGCTTTGGTGAAAATTTGTAAATTGTACATATATATATATATATATATTATAAAAATTATAAAGTATATTCTAAGTAGTTTCTCTCGTTTTTACTTGTGACGGAAACATACCGTAAGTCGCCATGCGCACGACGTTGTCACCCGTAGTTAGTGCTTGCACAAATGAGCTTTAGGTCGTCGTAAGTAGTTTCTCTCGCTTTCACGGGTGACGGAAACGGACCGTAAGTCGCCATGCGCATGACGTTGTCACCCGTAGTTAGTGCTTGCACAAATGAGCTTTAGGTCGTCGTAAGTAGTTTCTCTCGCTTTCACGGGTGACGGAAACGGACCGTAAGTCGCCATGCGCACGACGTTGTCACCCGTAGTTAGTGCTTGCACAAATGAGGTTTAGGTCGTCGTAAGTAGTTTCTCTCGCTTTCACGGGTGACGGAAACGGACCGTAAGTCGCCATGCGCATGACGTTGTCACCCGTAGTTAGTGCTTGCACAAATGAGCTTTAGGTCGTCGTAAGTAGTTTCTCTCGCTTTCACGGGTGACGGAAACGGACCGTAAGTCGCCATGCGCAGGACGTTGTCACCCGTAGTTAGTGCTTGCACAAATGAGCTTTAGGTCGTCGCAAGAATTTCTCTCGCTTTCACGGGTGACGGAAACGGACCGTAAGTCGCCATGCGCACGACGTTGTCACCCGTAGTTAGTGCTTACACAAATGAGCTTTAGGTCGTCGTAAGTAGTTTCTCTCGCTTTCACGGGTGACGGAAACGGACCGTAAGTCGCCATGCGCAGGACGTGGTCACGCGTAGTTAGTGCTTGCACAAATGAGCTTTAGGTCGTCGTAAGTAGTTTCTCTCGCTTTCACGGGTGACGGAAACGGACCGTAAGTCGCCATGCGCAGGACGTTGTCACCCGTAGTTAGTGCTTGCACAAATGAGGTTTAGGTCGTCGTAAGTAGTTTCTCTGGCTTTTACGGGTGATGGAAACGGACCGTAAGTCGCCATGCGCAGGACGTTGTCATCCATAGTTAGTGCTTGCACAAATGAGCTTTAGGTCGTCGTAAGTAGTTTCTCTCGCTTTCACGGGTGACGGAAACGGACCGTAAGTCGCCATGCGCAGGACGTTGTCATCCATAGTTAGTGCTTGCACAAATGAGCTTTAGGTCGTCGTAAGTAGTTTCTCTCGCTTTCACGGGTGACGGAAACGGACCGTAAGTCGCCATGCGCAGGACGTTGTCACCCGTAGTTAGTGCTTGCACAAATGAGGTTTAGGTCGTCGTAAGTAGTTTCTCTGGCTTTTACGGGTGATGGAAACGGACCGTAAGTCGCCATGCGCAGGACGTTGTCATCCATAGTTAGTGCTTGCACAAATGAGCTTTAGGTCGTCGTAAGTAGTTTCTCTCGCTTTCACGGGTGACGGAAACGGACCGTAAGTCGCCATGCGCAGGACGTTGTCACCCGTAGTTAGTGCTTGCACAAATGAGGTTTAGGTCGTCGTAAGTAGTTTCTCTCGCTTTCACGGGTGACGGAAACGGACCGTAAGTCGCCATGCGCATGACGTTGTCACCCGTAGTTAGTGCTTGCACAAATGAGCTTTAGGTCGTCGTAAGTAGTTTCTCTCGCTTTCACGGGTGACGGAAACGGACCGTAAGTCGCCATGCGCACGACGTTGTCACCCGTAGTTAGTGCTTGCACAAATGAGGTTTAGGTCGTCGTAAGTAGTTTCTCTCGCTTTCACGGGTGACGGAAACGGACCGTAAGTCGCCATGCGCATGACGTTGTCACCCGTAGTTAGTGCTTGCACAAATGAGCTTTAGGTCGTCGTAAGTAGTTTCTCTCGCTTTCACGGGTGACGGAAACGGACCGTAAGTCGCCATGCGCAGGACGTTGTCACCCGTAGTTAGTGCTTGCACAAGAGCTTTAGGTCGTCGCAAGAATTTCTCTCGCTTTCACGGGTGACGGAAACGGACCGTAAGTCGCCATGCGCACGACGTTGTCACCCGTAGTTAGTGCTTACACAAATGAGCTTTAGGTCGTCGTAAGTAGTTTCTCTCGCTTTCACGGGTGACGGAAACGGACCGTAAGACGCCATGCGCAGGACGTGGTCACGCGTAGTTAGTGCTTGCACAAATGAGCTTTAGGTCGTCGTAAGTAGTTTCTCTCGCTTTCACGGGTGACGGAAACGGACCGTAAGTCGCCATGCGCAGGACGTAGTCACCCGTAGTTAGCTGGGTTTTTTTTAGGCCATAGCTAAGGCCATGGCCTAAATTTTTTCGGATTGGCCTAAATTTTTTCAGCGATTGAGGCCAGCTGGCCTAAACTTTTTTAGCTGCGGATGCAGAAAAAATTTCTGATACGTCTCCAATTGACCAAATTTGGTATAAAAATCAAAAATTTCTCCCAATTTTTTTGGGGGGCTGCCGCCCCCAGACCCCTGCGACTTTGTAGCTTACTATACCTTGTTATTATCTTTCATCAAAGCTTATGCATGTATACACAAGTACGTTATGCTGTATTTGCATGGCTACACCAGTATATTATGCTACACTTTTACTTGTGTAATAGACTGTCTGATGTGACGTTCCCATCTTTTGTCTCAATTTTTGTCCGAAAAAATTTCTGCTACGCCTCCAGTTTACCAAAATTGGGCTAAAAATTAGAAAAATCGCCAAAATTTTTTCTGAGGGCTACCGCCCACCAGACCCCTGCAACTGTGCGGTTTACTGATCTTGCGTTTGTAAGGCCCGTTAAAATTCCTTAAACGTGCGTTTTAACCCATTACAAAAAATTGAAAAGTCATTCCCCCCGAAATTTTTTTCTGGGTACGCCACAGTAATGTATAGTTTGTAGCTGTTTTATGGTAGAAAAAATGTCATTTCTTGTGAATTTATGGTCCGCAATATAAAAAAATTTTCTGGATCCTCGCCAATCCGCTAGCTGTTGTGTAATTTTTGATCGTTTGTGCTCCAAAAAATTTTAGATGCCTCTCTAGTAACAAATATAGCATTATTTTTGAACGAATTTTGCTAATATGTGCCGTTTTTTGTGTTAAAATTGCTGTTGAATGCATTTTAACACTTTTAAAATTCTAAAAGTCGATTCCCTCTAAAATTTGTTTCTGGCTACACCACTGTTACTGTACAATATACTATGCTTATTTTTGTAAATAAGTTTTGCAAAAATGCAAAAAATGAGTTGGCCTATGCTTTTTGTCAATTGGCCTAAAGAAATTTTGGACCTGAGGCCAACTGGCCTAAACTTTTCAGACCAAAAAAAACCCTGGTAGTTAGTGCTTGCACAAATGAGCTTTAGGTCGTCGTAAGTAGTTTCTCTCGCTTTCACGGGTGACGGAAACGGACCGTAAGTCGCCATGCGCAGGACGTAGTCACCCGTAGTTAGTGCTTGCACAAATGAGCTTTAGGTCGTCGTAAGTAGTTTTTCTCGCTTTCACGGGTGACGGAAACGGACCGTAAGTCGCCATGCGCAGGACGTTGTCACCCGTAGTTAGTGCTTGCACAAATGAGCTTTAGGTCGTCGTAAGTAGTTTCTCTCGCTTTCACGGGTGACGGAAACGGACCGTAAGTCGCCATGCGCAGGACGTTGTCACCCGTAGTTAGTGCTTGCACAAATGAGCTTTAGGTCGTCGTAAGTAGTTTTTCTCGCTTTCACGGGTGACGGAAACGGACCGTAAGTCGCCATGCGCAGGACGTTGTCACCCGTAGTTAGTGCTTGCACAAATGAGCTTTAGGTCGTCGTAAGTAGTTTCTCTCGCTTTCACGGGTGACGGAAACGGACCGTAAGTCGCCATGCGCAGGACGTTGTCACCCGTAGTTAGTGCTTGCACAAATGAGCTTTAGGTCGTCGTAAGTAGTTTTT
Source organism: Trissonchulus sp. WLG1_4 (assembly GCA_030248245.1). Lineage (NCBI taxonomy): Eukaryota > Metazoa > Nematoda > Enoplea > Enoplida > Ironidae > Trissonchulus > Trissonchulus sp. WLG1_4. The sequence continues at coordinate 39,889 of JASANF010015201.1, forward strand.
CTCGCTTTCACGGGTGACGGAACCGGACCGTAAGTCGCCATGCGCACGACGTTGTCACCCGTAGTTAGTGCTTGCACAAATGAGCTTTAGGTCGTCGTAAGTAGTTTCTCTCGCTTTCACGGGTGACGGAAACGGACCGTAAGTCGCCATGCGCAGGACGTTGTCACCCGTAGTTAGTGCTGCACAAATGAGCTTTAGGTCGTCGTAAGTAGTTTTTCTCGCTTTCACGGGTGACGGAAACGGACCGTAAGTCGCCATGCGCACGACGTTGTCACCCGTAGTTTTAGTGCTTGCACAAATGAGCTTTAGGTCGTCGTAAGTAGTTTTTCTCGCTTTCACGGGTGACGGAAACGGACCGTAAGTCGCCATGCGCAGGACGTTGTCACCCGTAGTTAGTGCTGCACAAATGAGCTTTAGGTCGTCGTAAGTAGTTTTTCTCGCTTTCACGGGTGACGGAAACGGACCGTAAGTCGCCATGCGCAGGACGTTGTCACCCGTAGTTAGTGCTGCACAAATGAGCTTTAGGTCGTCGTAAGTAGTTTTTCTCGCTTTCACGGGTGACGGAAACGGACCGTAAGTCGCCATGCGCACGACGTTGTCACCCGTAGTTTTAGTGCTTGCACAAATGAGCTTTAGGTCGTCGTAAGTAGTTTTTCTCGCTTTCACGGGTGACGGAAACGGACCGTAAGTCGCCATGCGCAGGACGTTGTCACCCGTAGTTAGTGCTTGCACAAATGAGCTTTAGGTCGTCGTAAGTAGTTTCTCTCGCTTTCACGGGTGACGGAAACTGACCGTAAGTCGCCATGCGCACGACGTTGTCACCCGTAGTTAGTGCTTGCACAAATGAGCTTTAGGTCGTCGTAAGTAGTTTCTCTCGCTTTCACGGGTGACGGAAACGGACCGTAAGTCGCCATGCGCAGGACGTTGTCACCCGTAGTTAGTGCTTGCACAAATGAGCTTTAGGTCGTCGTAAGTAGTTTCTCTCGCTTTCACGGGTGACGGAAACTGACCGTAAGTCGCCATGCGCACGACGTTGTCACCCGTAGTTAGTGCTTGCACAAATGAGCTTTAGGTCGTCGTAAGTAGTTTCTCTCGCTTTCACGGGTGACGGAAACGGACCGTAAGTCGCCATGCGCAGGACGTTGTCACCCGTAGTTAGTGCTTGCACAAATGAGCTTTAGGTCGTCGTAAGTAGTTTCTCTCGCTTTCACGGGTGACGGAAACGGACCGTAAGACGCCATGCGCAGGACGTGGTCACGCGTAGTTAGTGCTTGCACAAATGAGCTTTAGGTCGTCGTAAGTAGTTTCTCTCGCTTTCACGGGTGACGGAAACTGACCGTAAGTCGCCATGCGCACGACGTTGTCACCCGTAGTTTTAGTGCTTGCACAAATGAGCTTTAGGTCGTCAGTTTCTCTCGCTTTCACGGGTGACGGAAACGGACCGTAAGTCGCCATGCGCAGGACG